>PVKP010016527.1:0-47977 GCA_004027715.1 Plecturocebus donacophilus
GCTCACTGCAACCTCCGCCTCCTGGGTTCAAGCACTTCTCCTGCCTCAGCCTCCTGAGTAGCTGCTGGGACCACAGGCATGTGCCACCACGCCCAGCTAGTTTTTGCATTTTTAGTAGAGACAGGGTTTCACCATGTTGGCCAGAATGGTCTTGATCTCTTGACCTTGTGATCCGCCCGCCTCAGCCTCCCAAAGTACTGAGATTACAGGACTGAGCCACCGTGCCTGGCTTATTTGATCTTATTTTTATAATTTACAAAGATATGAGTTGTTTTGTTAATCTAGATTTTATCATAACCTCATTAGCTTTCTCAAAAGGTGTATGAAATCTTCATTTGTAATTTCATTACAAGTATATGTTATTTTGAGGTGTTATCTCCCATTTCTGACAAAATCTATCTCTAAGATTAGTTTTATGTCCTTTTATAGATCTGTCTTTTCTTCTTCAGTTTTGCTTTTTTACCTCTGTAATGCTTTCTCAATTTGTATTTTCAGTTAAACTATGTGGTTTGTAGTTAATGATGAAAAGACTATAATGGATTTTTAAAAGTCAATCCTAACTAAATGCTCTTATTTTACTCTGAATATTCTGTTGAAGCATTCTGTGGATTATTAGGGTACATGGTATGCACCTGTTGTTATCAGCAGTCTAACTATATCAGGCTCTGTTGCTACCCTGTTATTAACCACTGGAGCCCTGGCTGGCCTGGGAAAGGCTCTGTTATGCTGCCTTAAAATTTTTTCCTGGATGAATGATGTTATTCTCAGGACTCTGTTAGACAGACCAAAAAAAAGTACTTCTTTCTCACAGTTGCTCCAGCTAATCATCCAACCATTCACTAGCTCCTTTCTGATTTGCCTACTAGTCCTTTCCACAAATGATAAAAAACTCCCTCCCTCAGGTGTTCATATATAAATAAATAAATATATATGTACATATATATCTAGAATTTTATACATATAATTGGATTATTAATCTTTCTCATTTTTGCATAATAGCAACTCTTGGATTGTAATTGGGAGAAGGATTAAGATGTCCATTCTAGCCATAACTAACAAGGCAAAATGAGAAGAATAATTGAGATAAAACTTCTTTGCTAGAGAGTTAACTTGGCATCAAAGTTATACTTGATATGATTTCACTTGCATATTTTCGTCATTTATTTTTAAAGAACAGGAAGGCTTGAAGTTAATTACAAGGGATCAAATGACAGGATCTATAATAATCAATGTAGTTATTTGGAAAGCATAATGTAATATAATTAATTGCCATTTTTTCTCTTAAAATTGAGTTAAATTTTTTTTTTTTTTGTAAAGTACCTTGGATTCTAGTATCAGCCATTTTATTTACTACTTTTTTTAAATTAAAAACTAGAAATAATAACAATAACATTTGATAACAATAACGCCTACTTGATAGTGAGAACAGCATCAGTGCTTATAAAAATCTTTTCTTCTGGCTTGGTACATCATGTTGAAGAACTATGGCTATTTTTCTGTGAGAACGGCAAATTTTCATTGGCAATGAAATATTTTACTTTTATATTGCTTTAACTTCTCAAGGAGAGGAAATCCTGGAGTTCTCTTTAAGAACATATCAATGTGCCGTATTTACATTCTGTAAAGGAATGGTATACCACTTTTAATGAGTACATATTAAAGTAATAATTTCTGTAGCTTATTTTTCACTTCTTATTTCAACTTTTCTATTTTTCACTCCAAATCATTGTCATCATTCTGATGCTTGTTTACGACATTAAAAAAAAATTGCATTGAAAAAATTCTGGAAAGCAGTTTGGTCTCAGACCACTGAAGGATAGCAACTTCTGCTGGTTCAGCTCCCAGAGGTTAGAAAAGTGAAAATATATTTTCCCTTGGGATAATCTGTCTTTCCTTTGAGCTCTTTCAGTTTAGGGAAGGGCCCAAAGGGAAAAGTCAACTAGCCAGATCAACAGCTTAGATGACAGTGAGCAAATGCTTGACTAGAACTTTGTCTTAATGAAGTAATTCAATAGAATATTGTCCAGTGTAATGTGCTTGGAATGTTAAGATACTTTGTTCAGGTAGCTAAGGGATTATTTACTGACAGACTAAGTTACATAGGAAATAAAGACATTCCTACAATCTTAGTTACGTAAAATTCCGAAATGAAGTGTGATACAAATATTCATATGAAAGTGCAAAGCAATAGGAAAGGCTTTTAAGTCAAGATGCTCCTGTGTATAAAACAATATTATTTTTTTTTTCAGATTCATGGGAGACAAACTAACCATTATCTTTCCTCTCTTTCTCTTTCCTTTATAGGTGAGTAACTGAAGGTTAAAACCAGAATTCCTGGATATGAAGTATTATATGCTTTTTTATTAGTGTCCTGTGGGTAAGTAAAGAAAAAGCATTGGCATAAACACCAGATTGAATGCTGAATCATGCATAGACATGAATTAATAAGATGTGGCACTTTTCACTTGATGTCATGATCAAATATTTAGAAGCTATTCAATGTTAGAAACAAATATTGAGAAGGAACTATTTTTCTAATTCTTAGTTTTTGTAATTGTGCTATTTGGAACTAGCACATAAGTAAATTAGGGTGCTTCACACTTAAATGCCAATATCTTTTGACAGAGCTGTCGTCAGTGGATATATTTTAGATGGCAGACTGTATGAAAAACAATTGGAGATACAATTTTGGCTAATTAAATTATTTTACTAACACTAAAGAACTATAAAACTGTAAAAAATAAAATTATGTTAAAACTTAGAAGTAAAAACTGCTTTACTGATTTAAGAAAAGCCTTTAGAACTTAGATTTTTAAACATGGATATATGATGGACTTCATCTTTTAGCTAATTTAATACTAAATCCACATCAAATAAAGAAACGTAACTGTATCTTAATGTTTTAACTAAGATATTAAGAGAAAATGCATGGATCATCCTGTTCTTAAAATTATATTAGAAAAGATTTTATAAATGTGTTAAAGAGAGGATTTGTTGAATTACAAGAAAATTGTTTCCTTTTGTCAGTCAATTTTTAAAAATAAATGCTGATTTGGTCCAACATACTGAAAGTATTTTAAATAATTGACTCTTCAAAAATTATATTATAAAAGAAAACACCTCTTAAATTAAACTGAAAATGTCAGGAAGGTCTTTATTAAATATTAATTGTATTCATTGAGTTTATCAGTGCACATTGAAATTTATGAGCTGGAAATATTCTTAAAAAATTAAAGTATTAATTCCCATAAGATTTGATTATGGTATTAATAAATTATAATATTTAAAGAATATATTCCAGGGAAAGTATCTTTATAGTAAGAATGAAGATTTCTAATGGGATCACATGATATCATTTTATAAGAAATGTTTTCTTCTCTTCTTTGGCTTCCTTTGGTACATCATCATTCATAAAATCTGCTGTTCACTTTGTTACCAAGTATAAGTTTAATGTACTGATGAATATTTTAGATGAAATTTTAATAACTTATGTTTTTGCTTTATTTGTTTATATCGTTATATATAAAAGCAGATTGATGGTAAATAGGTATTTTTCTCTAGGTTTACATTTATAGCATAATGCTTTTATGGCCTGATAAATTGCTTTTAGCATGAAAAGAGCTATTTCTTGAAATCATCTATTTATGACATTTATTTTATTTTATGAAATTTATTTTTAAAGGTCATACACATTATTTTTAAGAAAATGAATATTAGTGCTATCATACATCAACTTTAGTCATAATGGTTATTGCTCATAAAATATTTAATTAGGCCAACAGCAACAACATATTCAATCATAATATATTATCATATTATCAGACTAAGTTAATAGCTCCTATTTTGGAGGTGAAAACATGACAAAATGAATGGCGTGGGTATAGGTTCAAACAGGGAACCAGACTCTAAGTGTGGTATTGTAATCTCAGTGGGGCAAAGTCATCAGATTATTTCCTCTAAGACTAAGCTATTTTAAAATCCTGTTTATATTCTCAGTTTGGTAAGACACCTAAAGATAAGGAAGGATTCTCTTGGGTGATAGATTCATCTATTATTTTGTAATTTTTTTGTCATCTTAAGGTTTTCTTTAACGTTTTTTATTTTTAATTATTATGGAGACATAATAGTTGTACATATCTTTAGGGTACATGTAATATTTTGATACAGGCATATAATACACGATGATCAAATCAGGGTAACTGGCATATTCATTACCTCAAGCATTTACCAGTAATGTTACCAGAATATTTATTAAGAAATATTTGGGAGTTTCAAAATAGATGACATGACATGACTTTTGAGCATATAGAAAAGTAAACTAAGTGTTGGAATTGACCCTTTTATCATTTGAAATTGAGTTCCTGGGCATTCAGGTATTTAACTATAAATATAATAGACTTAACCTACCCCTGAGATTGACAGAAAAGCAGCAATAAAATTTTATTAAGCACCATAAACCTAAGAGTATGACCTCTGTGAAACACGAACAAAAGTCTATTGCTTGAAAAATAGTAGAATATTGAAAAGCATTTTAACCTAGATGGGATAGAACATTCATTGTAGAAAAAATACATGATAAGACATTAGTTTCAGAGCACATTCTGGCTTTATGAAAAGAAATAGTCTGGAGGAAAGGAATTACATTCAAGGTAAATGTTTAAAAAAAACTTGAAGTTGAAATTGAGTAATCAGGATAATTCAGATTCTTAATAACTTTTCATTCAGTGCTTTAGAACTGTAAGTCAAAATGTTGTTGGCTTGTGAGATACACTCTTAAGATAATAGTAACCAGTTAAATACTCTTTATTGTTTAATAATGGAAAAAATAGTTTAAATATTCAGTTGTTCAACAAAACATAATAGATAAAATGATGTAGGTTAATTGTATCACTAAGCTTAGTAGATATATTAATTCTTTGGTAGGAATAAGTTATCATAAATCCTTTACTTACATATTTATTCATTTATATATGTATATTTCAATCTATATTTCAAATGTTTAATCAATCAAATAACAGCCTCGTCTCTTTCAGGTTGATCATTTACTTCATGAAAATTGTGCACTTTTGGACAATTTTATTCTGTTAAGGAGAAGGTAGAGGAATCCACTTATGCAAAGCTAAAATAAAAAATTTTCTGAAAAATATTCACAATTCAGTCTCCCTTTCTAGCTCTCTCTTTGAGAATCTTATGGAAGGTGATTCAGCTGATATTAATAGAGTAGTTGCATACCCTACATGATTCCTTTAGTCAAAACATCTTATTTCTTAAATGATTAAGGAAATCAGAGGTTTGATTCTGGTATTTTTTAAATATAAAATTTGAGAATCAGAGAGCCTTTATATAAGTTTTTAAGTACTTATAAAAATAAAGTACTGTGAACTTTTCTGGTATAAAACTTTTCTACCTAGACTCTATGAGTATCTAGATAAAAACACATTATGGAAAATCAATTCAATACCATTTATTTTCTCTTTTTATAGTAAGTTTAATGCAGTTAGTTTTATTGTTACTGTTGCTTGCTTTTTTAAATGTAGAGGAAAATACGTTTTTTAAAGTGGGGAAAAAAACAGTATTGCCATATAAATCCACTTTGTAAAAAGCTTGATTTTATTCTGAAAATGATGCCCTACGTTTTTTAAAAATAATGTCATGAAATTCACATTTCACCTTTACAGCAAAGTGTTTCTTTATTGCTTCAAGTCTACTGGCCATTTATTATCATATATCTTTGTATTTTAGAAATTTAATCAAATAATTTAATTTTGAAATGTTGGCCAAAGTTTTGAAATGGTTAAAATTCACTAGAGATTGCTTGATATTGGCTTTCTAATCCTCTGAAGACATAACTAATTTGTTTTTTACCTCATCCACGTCTGGGTTTTAATACTCTCTTGCCATCATAAATATACTGGTATTTTTTTTAAAGAAATTATAAAGTTAGAACTTAAATTACATAATACAAGATCTCAGGTCTGACAATTCAAATTAATGTTGTTTTCCATTTAAAAATAATTGTATAAATTGATAATGTTATTCTAAATCTCATGTAGTTAGTTTATTCTTTCTGTTTTCATTATGGAATTAATTAATTACGACTCTTGTTCAAAAGGCCTAAAATTACAACACATCAATTTTTGTTTTTTTTCAAAACAGGGTCATAATATTTACTCAAAATTTATATTTTAAATAGATAAAAATAACTCATATATTGTTGTATTAAAACCTCAACAAAATAAGTAAAATTAAAATCACTTTAGTTCTGAGGTCACATCAAAAAAATGTACCTATTCAGGAAAGAACAGATGTGCACTGTCCTACAAATTCCAAATGAGAATATTATTAAAGAGACATTTGAAAAGAAAGTAAATTGGATTAAATGGAAAGTTTTCATATTATATTTCCTTTTTTTAAACAGAACATATTATTTCTACCGTATTTTGATGGCATTGTTCACATTTGATTTTAATTAATTGTTAAATATTCCTGAATGTTTTGTTTAATGAATTATATTTTCTAGCATTCTATGTATAGTTCATTGAAAAACAATAGGTGTCATATATCTTTTTAGACAGGTGTATCTTGTTCTTATAAAAATTTATATAACTCTCATCAGGAAAGTAAGATAATATGATGTAAGTTATACTACTTATCACTTAGGTATGTGCCCAACTGATTATAGGGTCATTTCCAAAGAACTATCATTCATATATTAATCTTGTCAAGTGGTACTTCTTTATTACTAAAAGCACTAATTACTTGTCTGAAAGTAATAGTACTTTGCATTTGTAAAGTACTTTATGCTCTTCAAAGTGATTTTGCACGCATTATCTCATTTGGTCTTGAAAGAGAGAGAGTGCTCGTTAAGTGGTCCAGATGGAGTGGGGGTACCAGAGTGTTCAGCCATAACTAATGTCCCCTCAAACCAAGGTGAATACATAACTGTGACAACACTGTTTATAATAGAGGAGGAAAAAATTAACATCCCTAACTTTGTTAGAATAAAAATTTGGGGAGTATGTAAACTATCTTCTTTATGGAATTTTCATGATTCTCTTTTCCCAGGTTAGTTACTGTCAGGACAAAATTCAGACAATTTATTCTACTATGTAAGATCTGATATTCTCCTTTGTTATTGTGATATAAATATTTAATGTGCAAATATTTATATGTAAATAAATATGAAATTTATAATTTAAATCTCAATCTTATTATGTAGCCCAAACCCAAATATTTATAGAAAAATGCTGTAACAACTGAATATTTTCAAAGATTAAAAGTCAATTTTAGAGTATTTTCTACACTTGAAATAGTAATCTCAGTCCTTTAGGTTGCTAAGAAAAACTCTCCTACTATAAATATGGATTTTATTTCAAATATGCATAAAAGCAATTTTATCTATGAAAATATTGGGTATGTGGTTTATCATGCTGATCACTTTTTCAGTCTCTAGTTTATTATAACAAATAGTATGGCAAAAAATCTCAACAACATGCAAGGGCTGTGTACTTGACTGAAGGATAATGTTTCTCTTGGGTCCTTTTGAATAAAATCTCAGCCAAAAACATTTCACAGAAAAAGGTTTTAAAATAGTCATTAATTGAACATCCTCAGACTCAACTTCTTTAAACCACATATGCAAATCTTTCTACTTATATGTATTTGAGAACTTCAGATGAAATAATATTAGATAATACTGTAAAGTTTGATTTCAGTTTTCTTTTATTGACCTTGCAAAATAGAAAAGTGATGTGGAAAAACAGTTTCTACAGCAGTACTGTTGGTATGTTTATGACAATTTAACTATTATTTTTCACTAGCCATCATTTCTCATTTTCCAATCTGTGATGTAGGGCAATAGCATAAGTATAAATCTTCAGGTACAATTCAGTTCCTTTCCACTGAAAGCTGCTATCCAAAAGTAACTCCTTTGTAGAACCCCAGGGATATCAAGATGTTTCTGAGGTCATTGATTCTATTATATTTATTTGCTGAATAAGTCCTTCACCCCTACACTCACCACCATCCTACTACCAAGGCATTAATTTGCTATAATCCGTAGAAGAAATATTATTCGGCTTTGATTATTCTTTATAAATCTACCGAGGGTTAGAATTTAGGAAATAGTGGAAAAGAACAAATAGTTTGATTTTTTTTTTTCCACAAAGAAAATGCATTGGCTATATCTATATTATTTTATCTATTTTAAAAAAGACTAAACTGATACCTGCAATACAGGATTACTCTCAAGTCATGTAATAGTCTTTTCCACATGATTATTCCCAATCAGGAGTCTATCCAGGAAAACCAGACAATCCTGTATGTAACCATGGAAATCCAGGCAACAAAAACAAAGTTGCCATGTGAACCATCAAAGGAAAAAAGACCCCAGTATGATTTTCATAAGTCTGGATCAGTGTTCTGTAGATTCAAGAACATAGAATAAATCTGAAACAGTTGGAGAGACTCAAGTGTCAACTAAATAAGAATTTAGCCTGAGGCTTTCTTCTCAGTCTACCACCCTTACACACGTATACACCCCCATAGGTAGTCTCCTGTGGAATTGATCTTTTGATCAACACTTAAAGGAATGACTCTTCTCTATCAGTCACTTCTTACTCTTATTTCTACTTTCCTTTCTCAAATGTGATGGTACAGAAAGATGGCTATTTATAAATGCATTAGCTGTATTATCTTAAGTTACTACCACAAGCCAAGTAGTGTGCTGCTTGCTTTGATGGCATTTGTATTTGGCCTCCCAGGAGTCACATAAGACAGATGTTAATAATTTATATAGGAATAATAGTGGGTCATAGAGATTAATCAAATGCCAAAATTCACCTAGCTAGTCAGTGGTAACTAGAGAACTAAACTCCATATTTTTCTCATCCCAAAGTCCACATTTCCCCGCTATGTTTGCAGTAAACAACTTAGAAGCTAAAATTATTACATGTTAATGTAAATAATTTGGTTAGTTTGTGTGTGTTTGTGTTTTAAACAGTTACCTTTAAAATTATTCATATGTTTTCATTGGTACTGAGGTATATTGAATTAATAATACCAATGACACAAGTTAAAATAAGGGTCATTTAGCACTTCTTATTTGATATTAAGAAAAATCCCAGGAGAATTGAAAAATACAAATTTGTCTGATTCTAGGAAGAGTCTCTTTAATAATTCAGAGTTGGTAAGGAGTTAACCAGATTTCTAGTACACAGACTTCAAAAACAATTATAGTGATTAAGCAGGCTAGACAAGTGATCAAGTCAGAACAAATTGTGAAGAATATACAAGTCTTCAGTTCTTTATTCTCAGTGGGTAAGAAACTCAGGAAAAATAACTTTCTACCAAATCACTTCCACTTTAAATTGCTTTAGAGTTCTTGAATTTGTTTGCTATGTATATTTCGTTGGTGTTCCTGTGAGAGATTTCTAAATTACTACAAGTTTTCTTTGGAGTTGTATTGATACAGTATTTTATACTTGTAATGATTTTTTACTTCTATAACTTACTTTTTAATCTCTATATGATATATTGATGTTTGTTCAGATCTGACTTTTATTATCTAATACAATGAAATTAACTTTAAATGGTCAAGATAAAAGTGAAAATTACGAGCTCATTGTTACAGTTGGTATTCGATATGATAATAAGACAAAATAAATGTCATGTCTAAAAACACAACTAACTTAAATCATACTCTTAAAAGGGCATAGTGTAGAGATATAAAAGCATTAAACTGTATTAAGTTCACTGTAATTCACATGAACACAAAATAATGAAATACAAGTGTGGTATTATGTTAACTTTTCCTAGATTTCGCTGGAGTTAAACAAAATGTTTACTCTTAACATTAGTGGTGAAGAATTAAATTGCTGAGAGTATGAGAAAAGATACAGGAAAGATTTTTTTTTTTTTTCTATTTTCAGAGAAAGCAGCATAAATGTAGTTTTAAGGCATTTTTTGTTTGTTTGTTTGTTTTGAGACAGTCTTGCTCCATCGCCAGGTGCCAGGCTGGAGTGCAGTGGTGCGATCTGGGCTCGCCGCAACCTCTGCCTCCCAGGTTCAAGCAATTCCCCAGCCTCAGCCTCCCGAGTAGCTCGGACCACAGGCTCATGCCACCACACCCAGCTAATTTTTGTACTTTTAGTAGAGACGGGGTTTCACCATGTTGGCTAGGATGGTCTCGATCTCTCGACCTCATGAACTGCCCACCTCAGCTTCCCAAAGTGCTGGGATTGCAGGTGTGAGCCACTGCGCCCGGCCCTTTTTAAGGCATTTTAACTAAAATAAGCAGACTATAATTTACAGAGGACTTTAGGAGTCTTAGAGGTTCATACAACAAGTATTTGGAATTATAAAATATTGCAAAAGTATTTGTCTTTCCATAAAGACATTTAAATATCCAAAATGATATTCTTATACTTGAGGTAAAGGTCTATTTCTATTATTGATTAGTATCCCAACTTTATAACACAATTCCCTAATTATTTAGGAACTCATAACGGAGTTGGAATAGTATGAATTATGTTTCTTTTTGTTCTTCACTTTGCTTTTGACAAAGTCACGTTTCTGGAATGTTTACTGATGCTGGTTTAGCCACTTTATTATCTTCCTGTATCAGGATAGGTAATTGAAAATGAATGGAAATGTATTCCTAATTAATTTAAATTCAACAAATCCTTGCCAGGCATGTATTATAATATAAAACTGTACTGTGTACAACAGAGATGTTAGTTCAGTGTCTTATGTAAAACAGATATAAGATTATTGAATATACATGAATAATTTAGCATTGGTTTTATTCATTAGAATTATTAAATTCAACCAAAAATTCATATCCATATAATGTTACAAAAATTCATCATCTTACTTCAGCATTTGAAAAATCCTCAGATTGTTCAACATATTCTTCATCTACTACTTGTTTATGGATTGCATTATTTTTCTCAGCAAAAAAAAAAAACCCTAAAAGGTAATGTGAAATGGTATTTAAAATATTTGGTATTAATTATAACTTTATGTTTGAATCAAATAAAAATATAATATTGCATTTCATGCAGCACAATTGCTTTTTGAATTTTCTCTCATATACCTTTATGAACTTATGTGCCGCTCACATTCTTATTTTTTTATTTACTTAGTTATCTGTTTTTAGGCAGAGTCTCACTCTGTAGCACTGGCTGGCTTGAAGTGGCGTGATTTCCACTCACTGCAACCCCCATTTCCTGTTTTCAAGCAATTCTCATGCCTCAGCCTTACCAGTTGTGTTTTTAGTAAAGACAGGGTTTAGCCATTTTGCTTGGCTGGTCTTGAACTCTTGAGATCAGGCGATCTGCCAGCCTTGGCTTCCCAAAGTGCTAGGATTCCAAGCCTGAGGAACCGTGCCTGGCCCACGTATATATTTATTAATTTAACAAATATATATTTATTGCATGAATGGTCATTAACTGCCTCCTATGAGCATGTTATTGTGATAGGTTGTGCTTTGTATACTCACAAATATACAAGTAAGGGTGACAGGAAAAAAAAATAAATCAAAAGGGGTATTAATGATATAATAGAAGGAATCCTCTGAGTAAGATTGCTTATAGTCTATAACCAAAATGTTTCATGAAAACTTGGTCCATATGACTAAATAAATACATCTGATGTCATTCAGGTGTACTACGTAAATCAGCTTTCTCATCTATGATGTTCTTTATTTTCATAGTGAAGGTCAAATCTACTCTGGATAAATGAACAATAAGAATTAGGCAATCTGATTTTTGAATAGAAGATACAGTAGTTAATAAAATATACAGAAACATGTTATCAACTGTAGAATAATTATTTAGCTTCAAGTAAATTTTTTTGTTGTGCCTATTTAATCTTTGCTACTGCTTATACTACATTGTGTATATACTATATTGTGAGACAAAATAAGGTGTTACCAAACTATTTTTCTATTTGATTGTAACTTAATATTTTCATTTTGTAGTTTAATTAGTTCAAATGCCTTCTGCCTCAAACATGTGGGCAGTTCTTGATGTGACTTGTATTTAGACCAGGTACAGAATTTTTACCAATTTTTCAATTCTTGCTAAATTTAGTTAGCTATGATACAAAGTATTTAAAATAAAATAGATTAATAACAATGTAAAGAAACTTACTAACTAGCCCCAACAAGACTATTCTTTTATCTGTCCTTTTTTCAAAGTGGCTACCAAGTTGTTTTTATAAAGCAGTACTCACCAATTTCAAACATCTTGACAAAAAAACAATTGCTAGGATTTAAAATACACAGAGCATGTGATGGCTTTAGGAACTCGTTAAGCTGTGGTTGAATTAGTATGTACATTGGCCATACTAATTTACTCAACAATAACTTAAATCAATATTATTTCACATTGCCAGAATATCTTTCCATTGTTTATTGGGAAAAATATGTGACACATTTAAAACTTAAACAATTTATTTCTGGTCTACTTTTACAAATCATAAAATGCAATATGACAACATTGTTAATTTGAAAGAATCTACACAATTTGGATTTATTATTTGGTATATATATATTTTAAAAATCTCAATTGTTAGTCTCTATAGGTTTACAAAGAGACAATTAAAAATTATTAATGGATTGAACAGACATTCCTCATTAATATATTCAGTGTTATTAACTTTAATTCTCAGTCAGTTTACTTACCAATGGAGCAGGAGAGTTAACTTGAAAAGAAATATCCTCTATAAAAGATAACTGTTTAATTTCTAATGAATTCTACAATGAGCCTATTGACAATCATATAAAACAAGATAAATTAAATCAATTTACTGTATCTGGACATTTTAAGTTCATCAGTGTTTTATTAATAGTGTGGGCCATTATTTCAGTTTATAAATTTCAAACATAAGTTACATATTACAGTATATTTTAATTAACCATACTTACCTCTTCTTTGGATTTATTAACATTAAGGAATGCTCTAGTCATTCTTTTTTTTTTTGAGAAGTTTCGCCTTTTTGCCCAGGCTGGAGTGCGATGGCAGGATCTCGGCTCACCGCAAACTCCACCTGCCGGGTTCAAGCAATTCTCCTGCCTCAGCCTCGCGAGCAGCTGGGATTACAGGCGTGCACTACCACACCCAGCTAATTTTGTGTTTTTGGTAGAGATAGAGTCTCCATGTTGGTCAGACTGATCTCGAACTCCCATCCTCAGGCGATCCACCCGCCTCAGCCTCCCAAAGTGCTGGGAATACAAGCATGAGCCACCGCGCCCGGCTTAGTCATTCCTGAATAAATTACTGAGTAAAATCTTTTCAGTAATATGATAGAAGCCACCAATAGTACAAACTGCCTCTTGTCCTTAAAAGTCAATAGTAAATGGAAACTGTTTGGATTTTCAGACACTCTTAATCAATATATAAGTATCAAATTGCAAAAAACTGTCTTCTGCTTACATAGCTACACTATGCACTAATTGGTTTACTTCACCTATCATATAAAAAGCATGCAGAAAATATCTATTAATATTTTATTGAGGAAACAAGGAAGTACTATATTTTTCTATATAAATAAAAATTAAAATATTTGTGTTCTTCAAAGACACTTCAACATGAATATAAAAACCTGTGAATGATAATATTAGACAATAATACACAATTACACAAATTGAGCAAATGTATATTAGATATATTAAGTAGATTCATATGAATTGTGAATAATTAACAATTTTTAAACTACAGAACCAATATTTCCAGATAATTCAAATGTAATATAGTCAGTGAATTAAAGGAACTGCCTAAAAATAAATTAATTGATTCATATAAGTTTAATACATGCTACTAGTTATATATCCTTGGTATCCAAAGGCTAAGTTAAATACAAATGATAATGCTAAGATGATGTTATTGAGCACAATCTAAGATGTCTCTTTCTATAGATGAATAAAAGTATTGGTATACAATACTGAATGCTAATGGAATCATAGATATTTCTTATTTATGAATATTTCTACATTTAGTCATTGTATAGAAAGATGTTTATTAATTATATTGAGTTCATCTAAATAAATAAAATAGCTTACATTCCCTCTGTTACATGAGGTGTGAGGTGTGGTAAGTTTCTTATGTTATGATTTTTAGTCCAAAGGGCTATTATAAAGTTCCAGTTTAATTGTACTAATAAAAACACTTTGTTCTGGTATTTTCCATTTTTTTATGATTGAAGTTTCAGCATTTAATTCTTTCTTTTATGAATTTATTTTAGTTTATAATAAAGTTTTAAATTGAGTTAAATTTTAAATTGATTTTTTTTCAACTTTTGTCTCTAAATAGAACAATAACTACTATTGAATACGCATTTTTCAATTTATAAAATATAAGGGTCAGCTACTTTATACTTGACTGTCTCTCAGTAAAAATAGTAATTAAAAATTTTTATTTGTTAAACATGTCCAAAAGTTTACAGTTTCTAAAACTTTCTTTCTTTTAAGCCATTATCTTTTCACTGGCAGAACACCCAAATTATTGTGACATATTCTGTTGTCTCCAGATCGAAGTAGGAAATTACAGAGACTAAAATGTTACCGAAAGAGACAAAATTATTTTGATTTAAATGTGTCACATGGACACAGAACCATGTAGACAAAAAAGAGATTTCAATCAATTATTTTATTGATCAATATCATGAACTTGGTTTTTCTCATGAACTAAGATAAGATTACTCTTAAACTCCTAAGCAGAATTGAAAATGTAACCATAACAAAATGAATTGAAAAAAAATTTTGAAGAGCCTTAAAGATAAAACTCTGGATTATCACAGATATGGTAATATGTGAATTTTCATTATCTTTCTTTTGGTCATTGCTCATTGTAGAAGTGTGAAAACAAAATCAGTTGCAGATTCGTGTCTGTCCAGTGAGTATAGATATAGAGTATTTAGATCATCCTATCATTGGCATCTTTTTCTACTCAGGCAGAGAAACCACATTTTACATAACAGCACTTTAACTCACGTTGTGTTTTTAAATACTTCTCAGTCTTACACAGAAAGCACTCAAAGTCTAAAATAAATTGTGAAAGACCTTGAGGGAGGCTCTTTTAAAAAAAATCCTGTAAATGTAGAGTTGGAAGGATTATCTGGTCAACATGAATGGCATTCTCATTTCTTGGTCATTTATAGATTTTTCTCATAATGGTCAATATCTCCCACCACTGAGCCAGGAATTTGCCATGTTAGCTTTTTCAATTCCCTTGCCACAAGGCCAGCATTTTCCATCAACCTTTATAAGATCTTAGGAGGAAGGTAATCTCAATCAGCCCATAATGAGAAACGTAGGCCAGTGTTACTCTGACCATGGCTCTCAACATCTCTTTGTTTTTGCTCTTCTGATCCACTAAATAAAGTGTTACAATTTATCATAAATGCTAGGAACCAATTCCAATTGCTTATGTTAACAAATGGCACCAACTACTTTGAATATACTCAAAGAAAAGAGGAATTTTGGAGGTTATAATTAAAATTCCCAAAGCTTAAAATGATCATATGACACCTACAGGTTATTTTGCAACAATGAAGAAAAAATAATGAAAGAGTGAGAATGAGCTAGGTATGAGAGTATACTTAATTATTGGATAAGTCACATGCTCCGGAGTGGTAGTCATGATGTTTTAATTGTAAGAACAGATTTTAAAAAGTGATAATTAAGATCATTAAAAACTTACTGTATAACTAAGGCACTAATGACTTTAATCATAATACATAACACCTGCATGGCGCATACTACATATGAGATTATTCTTACTATTTTGTGGGCATTACTTTATTCAATCCTCATATACACTGAGGTAGTGTTATTATTAGTCTCATCGTTTAGTTGGGGAGCAGTGAAAACATTGGTTAAACATTATTTAATCTCAAGGAATCTGACTCCAGAACCCATTTTTCTCCATGTCTATAATTGGAGCTAATTTTATCCTTTTAGTAAGGAACTCATCTACTGTCAGCATCAGCAGCTCTAACATTTGCCTTTTCCGGAAGCTCACTGTGGTCAGTAGTTCTTGAATCGGACTGCCAACAAACACAGAACTTGTCACCTAATTTAACGACATCATCATTGTGTATAAAAATCCTATTCAGCTTGGGAAAACATAACGCTTCAAATGGTATGAGATTTTATGCAAGCCCATATGTTAAGAAAGTAAGTTTTATGTCTTTATCTAATATGACAAAAAATTTTAGTTTTACTAAAGATTACAGTAAACCTTCACAGCAAAAACAAACAAGCAAAAAACCAAAATAAACTAAAACAAATGTTATCTAAGTAATGTGAGTCTAAATTTAAAATTTTACACGCTAACATTCAAACTTCTTGAGCCTTAGGTATTACTAACAGAATGTTTAGTTTTCACTTAGCACAGCAAGACTCTCCCCTATCAATAGATATATAATAGATGCACTCTCCCCTATCAATAGACATACAATAGATGAATGATTGCAGAAGAAATATATGCAAATATGTGCATACATATTTCTGTCTTTAAAATCAAAGTTATTATTGTGTGATTATGATCAGGCTTTAGGAAATCAAGTTAAATATTCCACTCCCTCAAACTTACATTTCTAGTAAAATCCTATAGCTTAGCTCCTTGGTGATCACTGTCTTTTTTCCCTGGTATTACCTAGTCCTTTGGAAATCTTTGCAAGTTCACTTTTGACAATTCCTTATTCCCTATAAGTTAGCAGCAAAATCTATTTGTAGTTTCCTCAACCTGCCTTTATCTTTCACTATTCTCTGCTTTTCTGCTTTTGCCCAGGATGAACTCTGCCCATAATGTATTTTTTCCTTTTTGAGCTGCTGAAATGCTAGAAGTGTTAAGACACCTCTGCAAAACGATTTCTAACATCCTCAAAGTTTGCTGCCTCCTTCTCTTTCTTGCTTAGCCTTGCATACTTTTCAAGCTGAACTCAATTTACTAGCTATGTAGCCCAGAGTTTTTGTTTTTTTTGTGTGTTTTTTTTAATAGAAATTAGGAACAAAGGAACTGTGTAGGTCAGAGTCCTGTCAAGAAACAGATTGGATAATTTGGGTAATCAAATTGCTTAATTTGAGGAGAATTTAATAATGACTTTTAAGGATAGGAAACACAAAAAAGCAAAGTGTTTTCCTATTCTTACACACTACCAAGGGCAACATTTCTGACACCAAATTCTCCAGGGGACACCAGCTGTTGTCCTAGAATTAAGTTCTAATATGATCTATTTGAAGATAGTTTCACATCTCATGGTTGAAGGCTCAGCCCCCCAAACTGCCTTCCACTTCAAGATGCCAATTGAAAGTTCCAGGTTGTGAACTGTGCTTCTGACTGATTACCTGTAAATTGGAGTTCCCATAACCCTTTCACTGGGTTTCATTAATTTGCTAGAGTAGCTCACAGTACCCAGGGTAATATTTACTTACATGTGTTCATTTATTATAAAGGATATTACAAATAATACAGATGAATAATCAGTCAGATGGAAGGGACGCATAGTTCAAGGGAGGTGGTAAGGGATGTGGAGGCTCCTTGCCTTGTCTGGAGCACCATCCTAAGGGCACCTCCATGTGTTCAGCAATCCAGAAGATCTTTAAACCTAGTCCTTTTGTGTTTTTATGGGGACTTCTTTATGTAAACATGATTGATTAAATCATAGGTCATTGGTGAGCAACTCAACCTACAGCCACTTTCCACTCCACGGAGTTGAAGTGGTGGTGTTCAAAGTTTCAACCTTTTAATCCTGCCTTGGTCATTCTCATGACCTGTTGTCATTCTGAAGCTATCTAGAGTCCTGAGCCACCAGGAATCTCATTAGCATACAAAAGACACTATATTTCATTTCAATGATTCCCAAGAACAAAGACAAAATGCAAATATATATTGCAAAATACCACAGATCTTCATGAATGTGAGAAGGGTGTGATGAGACCAGAATAATTGTGCAGAACAATTTACTAGCAATAGGGGGTCTGGGCATTCTTACTAGTGAAAGAGCAAGGGGAGGAACAATGTATGCAATACAAAGAGCGTGGGGGTGAGTGTAAAGGACTATATGGCAGGAGCTCTAAACTCTGGTTGAGGGCTGTTTCCAGCCGAGCAAATAAATGCCCTGATGCTCCTCCTCTCTCCTCCTGTCTCCCTCCAGTGCTTCCTATTAGCAAGTCTCACCCAGACTCCAGAGCCAATGCTTAATATGATCCCTGCGGGTCAGCCTCTGGGACATAAAGCAAGTTTTCTAAGAATGAAGTCATTTTTTCATACCCTACTGGGATTTGGTAAACATAAGATGAACATAAACTGAAACTCATTGTCTAAGTATGTATTCAGTTTCCAAAATATTATTTGCATAATAACTACACCCAAAGTTTGAAGCATTCACTACAGGAAATAGCACTAACGTGTAACCAGTTGCATAAAACAGAAACTTGGGAATCATCTTTGATTCCTCACACTCCTTTATTTTCCATAGATAGTGTATTTAGCATGGCATTTAAAATACAGAATCTGGTGTCAAATTGCCTGGGTCTATATCCTACAAGGTTGTCAATTAGCCGAAGGCATACCATTAAATACCTTCACTTCAAGGTATTTAAAGAAGAGGCTTCATTTGTTTAAGTGGCAGGAACAACAAGGCTCAGTTAGTGGATATGAGCTGGATTTCAGCCCAACTTAAACTATTGCCAGCTTCTCTTGCGGAATGAATGACTGACAGAGCCACACAAGAAGGCCCCAGAATCTTGGCTCTAACACTTTGTAGTTAGATGATTTAGCTTAAGCTCTTCAAACCCTTTACTCTTTCTGCAAAAAAAGGGATAATATAAGTGTCTACACTATTAGGTCCTTGTGAGAATTTAGTGAAAAAAATATGTGTAAAACTCTTAGAAAGAAAAGTACTGGTGTGCATTAAGCACTAAATATGTGATTTCTTATTCAAAATCTACCTCCGTCCTTTGCCCCATCTCTACTGCCAGCACCCATTACAGGATTTACTTCTTCCTGGACTGTAAACACAAGTCCTTATCTTATCTTGTCTTTGATCCTTTCCCTACTTCTAATCCTACTTCTCTATGCAGAAAAAATATTATGCATGCTGTTTCTATTTTGCCACATACACAATAAGCATTTACTCGTGTTTATTAGTATATCTACATTTCCAGAAATAGCTGCTTTTGATGTAATTGATATTTTCAAAATACCCACCAGCTTTTAACATTTTTTTTCCTGAATTGCCCGAGCCTGTTATGGGAAAGTACCTAGACTGTCCTGAGAATCAATACGCATCATCATAAGGAATTCTAAATATACAGTGTGTGTTTTCAGCCTGGTTCTCTCTTCACTTGATTCGTGATTCCATTTCCTGACTCTGTTTTCTTATGCAACAGCACTCCTCTGGATTCTCACTGTGAATCTCTCCACCCCTGCAGCTCCTGGTTAGCAGGTTCCACTCTCCCTGTGGACTTCTACTTCACAGTTTCTTTCTGAGCTCCTTTCTCATCAGGATCACTCTCTTCTCTTTTCATACGAATGCTGCTGCCATTCAGAGTAGCATCTCCCAACAAGGATGTGTCATTTTCATCAGCCTGAAAGATAAAATAAAACTTCCAGATCGGCAGTACCTGTAGGATTGAAAGTCTGCGTTTATGAGCTATATAAAGCATTTATGAGGCATATAAATCTGCCGGAGGAAATGCACCTGTGGAAACTAAGTGCTCCTATTCAAACAGAGCTGCAACTCTGAGGCCAAAGGCCTAAGATAAACCAAGAGAAAATGAATTTTTTTTGGATACTGACTTTCTACAAAGTGTTATAAAACATTTCTGCCCCCAAATAAATTGTGAAACTCAAGATTATTCAATTATTATCTTCACTCTTTCAGAAATCTCATCATTTAAAAGTTCTTTTCTTACTCACAAAGTCTAATTTTGATTAACATCAAGGTTTGTTAGATTGTAAAGCCTTGTTAGAAATATATTAAAAGCTCAACTGCACTGTTTAGCACACATCTTCCGTTCTGTAACTGTTTTGGTTACTGTATTCCTTTTCTGATATTGAACTATTTTACCACAGTGTACAAACTGTTATGTTTATTTTCTGTGGTTTGAATTTGATCTTTTTCTGCCATTTAACTTCTTGGAAAAATAAATAAAGATACATTTGTGTTAGAGTTTAACAGAAAATTACTCTCTGAAATGTATTTTACTTAACCAACGTTCATAGAGGTTTCATCATATGCTAGGCATTATCTTGATTATTTTACAAATATTAACCATTGGATTTTCCTAACATCTTTAGGCAACAGTTGTGATTACTTAATCACATTTTATGATAAGAAAAATGAGAAATAGGGAGGTCAAGTAACTTGCAGACATGCTGACAGCCACACGTTGGCAGAACCAGGTTTTGAACTCAGGCACTATTTCCATACCTGCTCTTAACCATCTTGTTATATTGTAGTAATAGCCATGTTTTTATTTCTAACCCCAAAGTATATTTAAAGCACCGAGTAGCAGAATGCTTTTTCTGATATGAGGTGAAAAAAAAAATCTCAAAATACTAATGTTTGAGAGGTTTTATTCCATAAGACAAATTGATGATCTTATGTGTATTAATAACTATACCTATATAGTATATTCTACTCTTCCTAGAAAAACACCGGAAATAACGTTGATTAATACAGCACAAGTATACCAGCTGGACCAGTACTATAGCCATGATGAAAAGAAATAAATCTCAGAAAGTAGCCATGAATTATTCCCTTTAGTAAGGTCTCTCTAGCCCTCTTTTGCCTATTCTTCAAGTTTTAAAAGTGATATTATTTTCAGTATCTAAAAAATGCGATTTTGAGTTGTTTTTCATCATTGTCAAAAAAGAAAGTTGATACTTCGAAAGTTCCCTTGACTGGCCCAGGTTTAGTATCCAGAGGATTGTGACCATTGCCTAGTGATATGATTCCACTGGCTGCCTCTCCTTCACTGGTGATATCTCGAGGATGTGAATTCAAGTGATTTCTATTACATGTGCATATATCCATACATAACTCTTTTTTATTTCCAGTTTTTTTAAATTCTCATATATAGTTTTGTAGTGACATAAGCCAAAATTAAAATGAAATGACAGACCACTGATACTTTAGAAACATAGTCAATGAAATACTTCACATCATAATTTGGAGAGCTTACTGTTACATAAGTATAATGTTCTTTTTCTTAAAATACGAGTGACTACTTCCATTTCAAAAATACACGTATTTCACAGGTGTAGTTATCACAAATGTATGTGGAAATATACAAAGTGCAAAAAAGGTAGAAAAAGAAAGATTCACTTTCCTGTTGACATGGGTTCAGATTCTCCAAAGGTTACCAGCCCCTGTGTGAAGCAGCTCAGCCTACATGAGTGGTCAAGATTATATGCAGGACTTACCTTGTATATTTTGAGGCTGGAAATTGTTCCTGCATAGAAAATGTTACATGCATACTAGAAAGCTGTCTTTGCAGCATGAAGGAGAGCTCTGGCAGAAAATAAAATGTAAATGGCTATTTCTGGTAATTCGTGCCCAAGCAATGTTCATGGTTTTCCTTATTTTTTGTTCTCAAAAGTTTATTCCTGACATCTTGTTACCTTGGAGACTTTTCTTCTCAAAAGCCTGCTACTGACTGTCTGCCAAAAAGAGTCCAATTCACACCTTTCCTTTTCCAGCATGCTCTTCTGCTCCATAGAGATAGACAATACTCATAAAAAGAGGAGAAAAACAATCTCACACATTCCCAATACTTGCATGTTGGGTGAGTTTCTAAGTGGCCACGTTGCCTGAAGAAAGCCACGGGAGGAAGCTCAGATGCTGTCCCATCCCTGAAAACTCAGCAAATGTACCATTTCCATTGGAATCTAAAAGGGTGTGGAAGATAAAGCTTTCTTTTTCTAACTCGTAATACTTGATTTATTTTACCTAACACTTTAGAAATTGGGCTCTATCATATATGAATTTGTATTCTGTCACATTGTTTTAGATGCTTACGTTCCAGGTAAAATGGAACAACAATTAAACGGAGAATGAAAGATGGCATTCATATGTGTGCAAACAAGAAGTTTTCTCCAGACTTGATTATTTTTCATTTTTCTTTCATATAGAAACCGATAGATAAGTAGAATACTGTTCCAAAGTGAAAGCAGTGAAGTGTGGAACTGCCTGCCTCTGTCAAATTGATAGAGTGAAGATGTTGTACGAGATAATGGAAACTTTCTATTCAGTGAGGACTGGAATAAAGAAAGCATTTCTAGTCATTCATCGGCATTGATTGCCTTAGTGCTTGTGGCAGAGATCACAACATAGGCTTTACAAAGGGAAACTAAAACAAGTACAGTGATCCACTTGGGGAAGTGTCGTTGGCTATGCTTACCATTTAGTACGTAGCAATCACAGCACATGCCAACAAAAACACAGTTTGGTCATTGAACATGGAGCATGACAATTATGTAGGTGGATATTTCTTCCTGTATTCTGGCTCTGACACTTATGAATATTTTACTCTGGTGACTGTGAACAGTAAGTGAGTTTATTTTTTTAATCATATTTAATTTAGAAGATTTGTATTGCTTTCTTTCCTAATCATTTGCAATGATCAAATTTTTAAGAATTGTTTAATTTTCAGAAATGTTTTCATGATAAATAGCTACACTAAAATGCAATTTAGTGAACATGTCTGAGCCTGCATACTGTAATTTATTTTCTGTAAAGGAGGTATTGAAAATATGGAAATGATGCCTCCAGTAGTTTTCAGTTTTATTTTCCTTTAAACATTTACAAACTTTATGTGGCACAAAATATGTACATATTTTCACTGCACTGAATGAATGTGGTAGCTCACACATTGCTTTTGGGCAATTTATACCAGCAAGATGAAGTGGAGAAGTGCAACAATTATCCAAATCACTCAAACCAAAGGAGCACTCTGGCCCCAATCATTTAGATACAGAATTTCAAATCAAAGTGTTTCTTTGGCTTGAATAATATGGACAATTGTCTCAGTACTCCATTATCACTCACTATAGATTTCCAATCTGATTATGGGTCTCACATAAGATGGAAAAAATAATAACATGTAATTGTATTTTGAGAACTTGGCTCATTCCAAAATGGTTCTGCCAGGGTTTCCCAGTGCAGATAATCTAAAAGGTTAGTCATCTTTTGAAGATGAGTGAACTCTTAAAGCCTCTCAAGTACTATTTAGAGCAAAGAAGAAACTCTTTCCCTGGTTAGTTTGCCTCTTCAAGAGTCCTTTTTGCTTTAAAATTTTTTAAATATTTTTTTCTGAAATAAATAATGTTTCTTTACTCAGTAGAATACAATAATCCATGCAATCACAACAATGTAGTTTCCACAATGAATGTGAAAAAATGATTTAAATTAGTTTGGCATGAATATATGTGATTATACTAGATCAGTAATTTTAGGTTGACTTATTAATTCGAATATAAAAATACAGCAAAAGCCAAAGTATTCAGGCAATGATTATTATTATTATTTTGATTATTGAAGCACACAGAAGGAACAGTCTCCAAACCAAATCCTGTTTAATTGCTTTATGTCATCATCTTTGTCTTTTGGAAATGTCTGCAAAAGTCTGGAAAAAAACGTTAAAGTGATGATAGTTTACTCTGTGTTTAGGATATTTCTTTCATCTAGAAAAAAATAGACAAATCCTCAAGATAACTACACAAATGTCTGGAGTGATGATGGCTTTATTTACATTTGTAAGTAATTATAACTTCTGCCTTGTGTCTAAAATGCACCCATCACATGAGTACTCCAAGAAATGAATGGCGCCTGCCAGTGATTCTCAGAGAGTTTTCCCATCTTTACCAGACATTCACATTTGCAAGACACTGCTATGGACTGCACCTAGTAAAAATAATAGAAGATTATTTGCAATTTTTACTACACTATTTTCATTTTACCTTTTATGCTCAAGCAACTTAGTGATGAATATAAGCTTAAAGCTATACTAAATTCTAAATTACTTGGAAAGCAAACCATTCACAAATTAAAGTTTCTGATCTATCATTAGTAACAAATTCTTTGTTAAACCTTGTGACTCCATAATTGTGGAACAGAGGTCCTGAGATGAATCCATGAGCAGGTCTCTAAACAGTGCAGTTTGCAGTAGGTTCTCAGAAATCTTACAACTTAGCCATGGCTCCTGGGCTCCAGAATGAATAACACTGGAAAGAAGCGTTTTGATTTTTTTTTAATATTTGATGAAGAAAAATATGTTTTTTGGTTTTTTGGGTTTTTTTTTTTTTTTTTTTTTTGCTTTCCCCTTTTGTTGTCCTTTTCTATTATCCCTAACTTTCATTGCTTTCTCAACAGACATTTCTCATCGGCGTTTACCATGACTGCTTCCAGTTTCTACTCCCTTTAAGCATAACTCCTTTTTTGTGGATTGCTATTCTAATCATTTTCAGTCCTTTATTTCTCATTAATAATTATTCTCTTATGAAATCTTTTCTATGGTCTTCAGTGAGTATCCCAGTTTTGTTTTCTATAAGATAGTAAGTTAATGTTAATCAAATATTCATATATTAAATCTAGCATTTCATTTGCTTAACAGCCACTAATCCTGCAAAGATCCTGAGATAGTATATAAATTCTCATTTCAAAAGAGTGTTTAAAGTTCACATTAAATTATTTAACTTATGAAGGATCATGAGGCATTTTTTGGCAATTCAACTATCTCTAAATTAAAAACAAAACAAAACAGAAAGTCAGCTTTTTTCCCTAATCTCAGTCCTGTAATGAGAAAATGATGATATCTGTATTTCTGCTTCTTATTCCAAATTCTGTCTTACTCTTCACTGCACCAGTTCAGATTTTGAAGACAACAGTCGTTACTTTCAATAATTCTCTTCTTCAGATGAGACACTTCCACATCTTTAAAAATTATGACAGAGCCCGGCACGGTGGCTCACACCTGTAATTCCAGCACTTTGGGAGGCCAAGGCAGGCAGATCACAAGGTCAGGGGATCAAGACCATCCTGGCCAACATAGTGAAATCCTGTCTCTACTAAAATACAAAAATTAGCCGGGCGTAGTGGTGCACACCTGTAGTCCCAGCTACTCGGGAGGCTGAGGCAGGAGAATTGCTTGAACTCCGGAGGCAGAGGTTGCAGTGAGCCGAGGTCAGTCACTGCACTCCAGCCTGTCAACAGACCAAGTCTCCATCTCACAAAAAAAAAAAAAAAAAAAAGACAGAGATTTCATATATTTCACCTTTCACCGTTTACATCCCTGTCTGGTAACTCAAGGAACTTCTGAAAACATTACGTCCAAATGTCCATAATAATATAAACAAAGCCTAAGCATGTATTTGCTTTTAGGACTATGATATTAAGCCATATTAAATTTCAGGGAAATAAACTTGTAAAAATTAAAATGAGGCCTAATTTCTCCTGACATAAATGACACATTAGGCATTTTAACCCAATTTCAGATTTTTAATTTTGTTCAACTAATGTATTATAATTTTCTACAGAAATTTTTAATCAATTTTGGAATCCAGCTGTCTAGACTCTTTATGATATACCTTTTCTGACATCAGTGAGGTCACTGATTAAATATGCTGAAGAGGACAAACCCATGGACAGATCAAACCAAGTTGACGGATTCTTTATTCAATAATAGCCCAGTGTTTTATTCAATAAGGCTGAATTGATTATATTTCCTTGAAACATTTTATAATAAAGCCATGATAAATGATATATTTTATTTGAATAGTTTCAGAGTACATAAAATGTTTTTGTAGAAAGACTCTAAATTTATCTTCTCTAGAACTCTCTGAATTAAGCAATATTATCTGACTTCAATGGTGCAGAAATTGCAACATAGAGAGTTGAATCACTTACCATGAATAATATTTTTGCAAATGATAGAATTGGGAGAGAGTCATCCTGATGTCCAGGAAACTTTCCAATACACAATTTTACCTCCTATATGACTCCCTCCAATTTGAGTTGTCACATCAATTATTTTTTATAGAACGTATAAGCTCTACACAGACACTTTGACAATGTGAGGATAAAATCAAAATGCATGGATTTTAAAAATAAGTCGTTTTAAAATGTCATGTATAAATATGTTGTATTATTTGTAGATACTGTGTATTCATCTTTTTTATTTATTTATTTTTTTGAGGTGGAGTCTCACTCTGTTGCCCAGGCTGGAGTGCAGTGGCACGATCTCAGCTCATTGCAACCTCCGCCTCCCAGGTTCAAGCAAGCAATTCTCCTGCCTCAGCCTCCTGAGTAGCTGGGACTACGAGCGAATGCTGCCATGCCCAGCTAATTTTTCGTATTTAAGTAGAGACAGGGTTTCACTATGCTACCCAGTCTGGTCTGGAACTCCTGAGCTCAGGCAATCCACCTGCTTTGGCCTCCCAAAGTACTAGGGTTACAGGCATAAGCCACTATGCCTGGTCTAGGTATTCATCTTTATAGTTATCTATACCATAACCTACACCCATGAGAAAAACACACACACAAACACAGACACACACATACATACACATATATAAAGCACAAGTCAATAACAAAAGCTAATCCTTCTATTTACTATAGTACCATACCAGGTGTTTCATATACAATAGTTATTCTAATCTTCTCTTCCATATTATATAGTTTAACTTATAACCATAATCTTTATTTTAGAGTTGAGGAAAGTAAGATTTAAATAGGTAATTGTATTTTGAATTCACATAGTGTCAGTGTAAGATTAAAACACATCTCCCTGACTCCAGGGTCAATGCTCTTCCACACTAATATATGAATACTATTTCAGTAAATTACTGTTGTCTAAACAATACTAATATTCAAGATTCTGTGCAGATTTTTTCCTAATAATTATGTCAAGATCAACCTCTTCTAATTTGTAAATTATCACCGGTCTATGTTGCGAATTGGAAACTTTAGCATCTCAAATCTTTTGGAAAAGATCAGAGATATTTTCTGTTTTACTGAGATTTCAAAAAAAATCAAGAATAATGACTTTCTGTTTATATCTGCAACTATATTTTAATAATAATTTGGAATATGTCCTTCTGAATGTTTAAATTTACTCAAAATGCTTCGTTTTTTTAGTATGTCTTATCTCACTTAGGTATAATGCTTCTGACTTTATTTTTCTCTCTTGTTATTTCTACTTTATCCATAGGGAAAATATGGAAGGAAAATGGGAGTTAGAAAAGTTTTCACATTCTCTGTTATCATTCATTATGAAAATATCCACCTATAGGCTTGACCTTTCTTTGCTCCCTACTTATAACCATACTTGGAAGAAAATTATGAGAAAGGGCACTTCTTTTGTTCTGCTGTTAAAGCTCAGCACAGACTTTCCTATTAATTCTGTTGACCTATCTTCTAAGCTCCAAACCTGTGTTCTGAAGAGTGTTCACCAACACCCAAACCTAAGCTCATCATTGTTCCTTGTCTAAACATGCTGACTACGGGGAAATGACTGTTGAAGGAATTTGTTTTCATTTTACCTTGATTCTTTCCATAGGTTATTGCTTTCTAAATGTTTGTGGCATATAATGGATAAAATGTACTTCTTCAGACAGTCCTACATCAGAAAAATATTATACTAGTTACATCATCAACAGTAAGATTATTTCTTCCTTTTCTTTGGGACATATTATTTCACTTGCCTGGTTCCTGGCACTGGTTTTGCTTGAGTTCTGTCTCCTCAGGTTTTCCACCTTTGGACTTCCTTCCTAGACTACTGTTAATGTCGCCAGCCAATTTCTGAACTATTTATATTCCACACTTAATTTTGAAACAATTAATTTGTGCTAGCAGATCTGTATAACTTCAGAAGACACTTAAGATATAGCATTTCCACCATACAGATACAATAGTCATATATAACTATGGAACATGAGTATATTATAGTAAATAACTAGAAAGTTATGAGGTTGGAGTATGTAATATTTGTTTTAAGTATAATTTAAATGTTACATTGAAAGTAATTTAATTTTAATAATGGCTGTATTTGACATTAAGCTGGCCAAATTCCTGAAAGTTTATTAATTGGCTACTGCAAGCAAAAATCAGTTGTTCCTAGCATTTTACTAGAAATAATAAATCCTGACTTTGCTAAGGACTTTCCTGATGTGTCATTTAACCTCTCTAAGCTATAAGTTTATTCATCAGCATGAATTAGATAAAATAACAAATGTAAAGCTCTTAGAATAACATTCAGAATATGGTAAGTACTCACTGGTAGATATTGCTGGGCTCCTATTGTAAGAAACATATTTAAAGTATAGCAAGAAAATACAGAATCCACATTAACTTTTAATTGACATATTATAACTATAATGACAAAATTTTAGATCTGCTGTCTTATTTCAAAATATTATATTAAAATGTTTTTTTAATTAATTTTTACTTATTGAGCTATTTTCATCTCTCTAACTATACTATCCAGGAATTCTTGTCCTTTTTGTCTTAGTATTGTTATGCTGCTGAACGAGAATATCACAAAGAGTAATTTCTAAGAAGTTGAGGTTTATTTGGCTTTTGGTTCCAGAGGCTGGGAAGCCCAGGGTTGAGGGTCCTGCATCCTTTAAGGGTCATCTTGTGCTCTTATCCTGCGGTGGAAAGAAGGACAAGAGAGCATGAGAGAGGAAGAGAGAGCAAGAAGGGGTTAAACTCACTTTTATAACAAATCCATTCTCATAGTACCAAATCCAGTTGCTCAAAATGAACATCAGTTCATGCATGAGGGCAGAGCCCACATGAACTAATCACTAGTTAAAGGTCCCACCTCTTAACACTTTTGCTTTGGGGATTAAGTTCCCAACACATGAACTTTGGGGGACACGTTCAAACCATAGCACTTATGAATAATATTTATGTATTTTTTCCTAAAGAGTCATTTTAAAATATAATTACTAAGATGAAGAGTTCCAACTATAGTGTAATATGTAGAACACTTTAAAACTTTAAATGGGAAAAAAAATTTCCCATTCATAGCTTTCAGTTTTGCTAAACTACTTTCTTTGTATCATATAATATGTTTTCCAACCTCCTTTTTCTGCCCTCGAGTATTAAGTCTGAAGAGAGTTTATTATTCATTCACATGTTCAAATGTAACTGTTTCTACCTTAATAGAGCCAAAGTTGTCAACTTTTCAAACAGTAACTTGTTTTCTATGCCTTTAGGTTTGAAAGAAAATAGTCTCATAATGAAAAATAGTAAGCTTACTTTCTGAATCCATAAATGTCCCCATTCTTTATCATGCTATGCTCTGTTACCTGACTGTAGGTGGTAGGATGGTCTTCTAACAATAGGAAATGGAGTTTGTGGATAAATATGCCATAAATAAAAATATTTGCTATTTCCCATTAGATTTTTACAGTCTCAAAATTGAGCTCTTTAAACTTGGAGATACTACTCTCATCTGAAATTGTTTTAAATTGTAAATAAAAGTAAATGAATTCAAATGTGATACAAGGAAGAGAAAATGATTTTATGACTATTCAATTCAAAATATTTTGAGTCATTTATAACCAAATATATGGTTTAGATTCAGACTGTGACAGATGTCTGACAGATTTTTTTTTTTTTTAATAATTAGACTTCATATTGCTAACCACAGAATACTAATACTGATTAAAAACAATACCAGGGCAATACCAGATTAATTGATTCTAACTTTTTAAAATATTTCTTTCAATGATTAATTCATATCAGCTGAAAAGAAGGAGAAAATTGAGAATTCTTTTTATGAAACTAGAGTCAAGACCATAAGGTTTTAACTGCTTCTGAATATGTCTTAAAATACATAGATATCATTTTATTATGGTAGAAATATAGGAACAGATATAAGGTATTTTATATTGAACTGTGCTTAATGATCTATTTTCATGGCATTCCTTTGGGTAATCAGCAATTTTATTGCTTTAATATTGTAGAAGTGCTGGATTATTTTTGAAGGAGAAATAGAGGGGAAAGCCAACATCAGATCAATGACTTGACATTGCTAGTCGACTTAAAGCATGAAAACATCCATTTAAAAATCTAACTAGCAGCTCTTCTTCAGCAATCAACAGCAGTATTCTAATTATGTTGGGAAATCTTCCAGTGTATTAGAGAATTTCTCTTCATCAAGGAATGTGCATGGGGATTTAACATTATAACCTAGACAAAGACCAAATGAGAACAATACATTTAGAGAAAGGTATATGGAGTTATCTTTTCCAAAGCGTTTTGACTAAGTTACAAATGTATACCTTCATTCTAAATTCTGTATCTAGGGTGAAGCTGAAAGATTGGTAACAAAGTAATTTGAAGTAAAGACACATTTCTCTACATAGTAGAGCTAATTATCTTATCACTCCGAGTGTAATCCCCATGAGAAAAGGTAGAAAATTTAAAGAGAGTAATAAAAATTAAACCCAGGATTATAATAATAATAAATAATTTGAATATTTCACTCTACACCTCTACACCCCACTAAGGTAACCTGACACAACACCAACCATCACAGAATTATTTTTAGTTGTTCATTTTCACTGTGACTTTGATATAAAGTTAACATCACCTTGAGAATTAGCTATTTACCATTTTATTGAAATAAAATGGAAAAATATATACTATAACAGTTTTTAGAAGGAATACATGTTACATTAATAAACAAAATAAATTAATCAATAAATTTGTCTCAAATGATGAAGAATTAGTACTCCTATAATTGTATTAGCATAAATCTGAATATCTGTGGAAAATAGTGTTCAAAAGTGACTCACAAACTCTAGGTTCCTTCTGCTAGGATCCCTTGGTTAATTGTACGAACAGATATTTGTTTTGTTTAGCTAATTTAACATTTCCCTATCTCTTGTGTACTGAATCAGAGATCATTCCACTCCTACCCGGGGATGTGTCTATGTTCCATGTGACAGAAAGACAATCAAAAGACATATGACATTAACAATTCTCAATTTTACTTCCTGTTTCTTTTGAGGCCAAATCAATGCAAACCATCTGTGTCAAGTAGAAAATGAACGTTTTTACTTACCTTCTTTTTGAAACCTTTTCAGTTTACATTTGTTTTTTGATTTTTATCTTTGTTGTGGTCACTTTTCGAAACGTTTCAAAATCACACGAAATGTATTATTTGTGAAACTGTTTTTCTATTACATTGTAACCCACAATATCGTTTACAGGCAAAATAATGCTATTTCATGACACACTTAGGTTCCTGGGGAAAAAAGAAGCATCATCTTCATCTATAAATAGATGTTTTTCAAGTATCATAGAGCTTGGAATCATCTATTCTGCCTAAAACCTTCCAGAATTTTATTTGCTTCTTACAATTGCCTTAAAAATTTTACTCCTAAACTAGTGTCCAAATTTATTGACCTGAGATGAAATATTTTAAAAGGGAATCAGTCATATTGGTGCATTCAGTAATAAAATTCATAATTACTTTATAAAATGGGATATTCAGGGAATTGTCAGAATATTATTCAGAGTTAAATTAAGAATCAAGGAAAATCTTAATTTTACTTTAGCTCTCTATGGTCTGGTTTGTCACCATATCCATCTGAGGAAAAATTAAAATATATGCATTTATGCATACATTCTAGACATATGTCATAGTCTAGACATTCTGTGTTTCATAAAGAGATAAAGCATTCATATTTTGTACATGGTCATACCCACCATGCCTAAAACATTCTTTTTAGAACACTAGTTTTATTTTATTATTTGCCCTTTTAAATTTCATGGCTAATACGTATGCCATCATGCTATCTTGCCCTATGTTCCATTTAGACTTTAGCATCAACATTTGAAACCTATGAAGCTGGCCATGATGTAGTGAGATAAAGCTCTGAGCGGTTTCCGATTTCCCACCAACCCTCATGTAAACCTAGCAAACAGGGAGAACTCGAATATCTGGTTCCCATTATTTGTCCAAGGCATAAAAAGCTCACAGTTAATCAGAACAAATTAATGTTCTCATTGCCCCTCATCCCACACATATCTATAAATTTGGCTAAAGGAAAAGAAAAAGAAAATCTTGTATCTAAACACTGACTTCTTCTAAGTGCTCCTGCCCCAAATATAAATTTCATAAAAATTTTTACATGAAGCATATTTCTTCAGTGAGTTTACACATGAAACAAATTATTAAAAATGATCATTGCCATGTGTGACCCATGAATTCACACTTTCTTGCTTGTGTTTTTCAATTTTCCATTTTGAACTGGGGAAGGTTAATTGCTATTAACCTTTCATGTTTCTTGTTACACAATCACTTTGACTGAAACACCATACGAAGCTTTAGAATCTAGCAGTGTCTGCTTAAAAGTCAATGTCATCTAAAGAGATGAATGATCAGCAGTTGATCTTGAGCAAGATTGCTTCCTGAATGGAAAATATGTAAGAGTGAATTCAGTCTCTAATTTGAATCATGCTGTATGTTAAAACAATGTGTGAGTTTTTGTTTTGCTATAATCTTATGCTTGTTCTTATATTATTTGAAACATTAATTTCCAGACATAAATATGGGTTGTGCTGTACTAATCAATGACAAAGTAACTTTTTATGAAAGGATTTATTATCAAAATGCCTTAATATAGTTTAGAATACAGAAGTCTGATTCAATCATTTGTTAGAATTTGGAAACATCATGGTAGAAAGCAATATACATAGTATAATTTGGTCATACGTTTTGAACCAGAAGGCATTTTCCAAATCTTCCAACCTATTTTCTCTATGTCATAGAAACAGAATAAGAGACACAGGGAGCATAAGTGAGTTGTCCAAGGTCATAAAGCTTTGTAATGGCAGAACCAGAATGATAACCATCTTTCCTGCCTGTACCTCTAACTTGTCAGGACCAGGTGTCAAAATTTGAATACCATGTACATTAACTCAGTCATTCCCAGATGCTGAAACTTTGTATATCTCTTAAATTAAAAATAAATAAGTAAAATCTGTGTAATTGGTGTAGGGTTTGCAGAGCCATATTTCACCTAATTAAAAAACCCAAAATAAAATTAAACTATAAAAAAAAAAAACTATTGTCTTTTGTTTATCCCATAATAGATGTTTTGTTACTACCCAAAAAGAAAATAGGGATTACTGAATAGCAAAGAAAATCCCTTTATATTTGATAAATATTCTTAAAAAAATCTCAAAACCTGCCAACACTAGTTCATCTAACATTTGAGAACTGCTGTTGTAGATCATATGGTCTTGAAATGACCCAGTAAAAAATGCTGGGCAGGTGTCTATATTTTAAAGATGAAACAAAAAAGTTTGCTACAAATCATCCAAAGTCACAGGGCAAGAAAATAATAGAGAAAAGTGTGGAAATGACAGAGTTCCAGTCAAAAGGGGAAAAAATGGAATGTTTTTCCCACTTAGCAAACATCCTCAGCTAAGAGGGAAAAGAAAATTGTTTCCTCATTTTAAGAGAAAATTTTTAAAGTTCAGTAAAAATATAAATTGTAAATACATGCTAGTTAAGAGCATATACAATTCATTGTACCACATCTTCTTGATGAAAAAGAAGTGTGCTATTATAGGCCATTTTAAGTCAAATTTACTTCTTTTATGCTGAAAAAGAAAAAAATATTTAAAATCAAGATATTGTTAAGAGAAAAGGCAGCAGTTTATACAGTTCTATTCAAACAACTTTCGATAAAAAAGCTTCTTTTCTGAAACCAGAGAAAATAATAGAAGAATGATATTAAATACAGAAACTCACATTTATTTTAGAGTCATAATTATGTACTGATACAAATGCCATTTTATCTCTTCAGTGCTTCAGCACTAGAACAAAACAACTAAAAAGGTACTAATTGTCATATGGCTTACTTTCTACATTTATGTTTACAATTACTGAGTTATGTCACTTTACTAGTTGAGAATAGTTTCTTTCTGAATAAGCGAAAGTTTCTCATGGGCTTATTCATCCATTCAGTCAATAAATACTTATCAATCCCCTACTATTGTCCAGACAGGAGTGATAAAGCCTTTGATAAATCCATCAGAACTACCTGCTCTGCCTTTCATTGTAGTAAAGAATGACAGTAAACAACAACAACAAATATATACAATTTTTTTTTCTTATGGAGTATAAGTGATATGAGGAACAACAATTAGGAAAGGGTACCTGATGTGCGAAGAGATCGGGAGGTGAAGGGGTTATCATTGCTAAGTTGTGATTTTTGAATGAAATTTTGAGGAAGGTAAAGGAAAGAATACCGGGGGGAAAAAGGTGTAGTCGGGGAAAACAGAAGCGGCAGACTCTGCGGCAAGATTGTGCTTAGTATGTTTAAGGAAATGACAAATAGGTCAGTGTGGTTGTATGTGAGTGGACAGGAGATAATCACTAAGGAATAACAAGGCAAAATTTAATGAGGGTCTAATAAGTTCTTACAGACCTCTTAGTGCTTATTCTGGATGAGATGGAAAGGCAGTGGAAGATCTGGAATAGAAGAGGAACATGATTGGACTTAGATTTTCACAATATCACTCTGGAAGTTGTGTTGAGTAAAATAAAGAATATGAGAACAAAATAGTAAAGCAGAGGAGGACCCCCCCAAATTTTGATATGAGCATCTATATGTAAAGTTGTTACATATTAAGATGGAGGAAGCTGCAGGTAGAATTGTTTGGGAAAGAAGATTAGAATTTGGTTTTAGACATATCAAGTTTAAGATGGCTAGTGGACATTTAGATGGAAATATTAAATAAACTCTTGGATGTAGAAGTTCATAAAAGAAGCACATATTGGAGATAAATTTTATGAGTCATTTTCACTTCAGTGGTAATCATTAAAAGCATGATACTGGATGAAATCCCAAGGGAGATGGACAGAAGAGGTTATCTCCAGTCTGTGCTCTTGGACATTCTAATGTTTACAGGAGAGGAAGATAAGATTGAAGGATCAAAGGAGAATGAGAAGGAGCCACGGGTGAGGGAGGAAAATAACCAGAAAAATGAAGTGTCACAGAAACTATTTCAAGGAGTAAGAAAGATTAACTGGATCAAATACCATTGCTAGGTCAAATAGGGGAAACACTAAGAATTGCAAATAGGATCTAGCACTGTGAAGGCCACAGGTAAGTTTGCCAAGAGAAATTGCAGTGATGCTGTAAGTTAAACCGAAAATGAGAGGGGAGGCGTTAAAGATAGTGAGTATAGCAACTTTGAGGAGTTCTGATGACAAAGTTACAGGAATAGATTAGTATTTGGCAAGTGGGGTGAATTCAGGAGATACATCTAAGAAACAGCAGCATGTCTAAAGCTCTAGGAATAAGGCAATAAAGAAAAAAATGTAGTAAAGAGAGAGGATGACATGTGATGATGTCCCACAGTACATGGAGGAGAGAATTGCTACAGTGATGCCCTAGAAGCAATGAGAAGGGATCTAGGACATATGGAGCAGAGAGCAGGAACCTGAAATTTCAATCACAAACCATTCCTTCACGAGGAGGAAGGATGATTGCACATGGACATGGAGTCAAGATGGGAGGAGAGGTGGCTTACGGGGCTTCCCTTCTAATTGATTCCATAGTCTAAGGGATTTGGAAGCAAGGTTGTCCACTAAGAGATGATCTACCTGATGCCATTACTATAGAAAAGGACCCCTTTCTCCCTCTTGCATATGATTATCACATATTCATTCATTAAATAGTTACAGAAGTAACAAGTAGGACAACCATAGTGATCAAGACAGACCTTCTTGTCTTCGTGGAGTTTCATGGAGCATCTGAAAAAGGAACTAAACATGTAATTGCCCAAATAAACCACTGAAATCCCTACAGTTGCAAAAATTCAGAGTTTCTCATCTGATTAGGGGAATTGAGAAGGATTTTCTCAAGTAGAAACACTTAGGAGACAACACTGAAACTGCAGGGGAGTAAGGTTGTGTGTACAGCGAGAGTCCAAGAAGAGAAAGCGTGAAGACCTTGAGAAGAGAAACAGCTTGAAGTCAATGAGAAATGGAAAAAGCGTAGCCATAGAATCTAACGAAAAGGTGAGGACGAAACAGAAGATGTGGCTGAAGAGAAGTTGAGGGGAAGTACCTGAAGTCCATTTCAAATGTTCTGTTGTCAAAAAACTTTAGCAAAGATTTTGAAATGGAAGAATAACTTGAGTATTCTCACTTAAGTAACTACCTTGTTGAATTCCTCTCTAACGATGACAATATTATTCAACATGGTGTTTAGTGATAATATTACATGATTTTCTTCTGGATTTTGCACACTTAAAAATCCCAAATGGTGTTTTATGATTTCCTAAGGCAGTAACTAAAATACTTTTACATTATGCATGAATTATAAGAGTCATCAACAATTTAGCACTAAATGTTTATGCTGGGCTTGCCACTGTTTATGATTCATTTTGGATTTGTTTTGAAATAAGTGCCCCCATCTTCCACAAAAAGTTTTATGTAGGTAGAAAAGTAGATAGATAGACATAGAGACAAGCAGATATTCATGTATATATGATTTATCTATCCACCACTCTTTTTGGAATTCAAGGCTTTTTTTCTTTTTTGTACAAATATAAAATCTTTATGTATACATAAACTTTGCTTGATTTGAACTTCTTGATTAAGCATTCAGGTACATGCAATTTTTTCCATTGATCTCACTTCTGTTCTCTAACTGTTACAATTGCATATTTTACAAATTGTGTTCTCTTTTATGATGTGTATTTGCTAAGTGATTTTTTAGATGATGAGGTAGTGATCATAATACCTTTTCACTTTATTGAAACCAAGTATATATTATAAAGTAATAAGTTAATATAAAATTGACCCTAATTTCGTACTTTCAAAGATATTTTTCTTTTTTAATTTCAAATATACAGTAGACTCATTTTTTTTCTGACAAATAGCACTTATTATAAAGAACTTCAGGGTCATTATGTGTGAGCTACAGTACTATGTAAAAATGAGAACTATTATTGATATTTCTGAATATTTTAAATTTTCTTTGTCCAGCAGTGACCCATGTACTAACATTACTGTCAGTTTGTCAAAAACAGATAACTATTTTCAACAGAATAAAATCAAGATACTTATTATGAAATGATATCTCACAAAAACAGTGTTAATATTTTATAATAAACTGATAAGATATATAATCACTTGTTCTAGTATCTCTTACAAAGCACAAACAAAAACAAGCAATGAATACACACAAAGATACACATAAATCACAATTCCTTTGACCTCAGTGTTCAATTAATCTTGAATTCTTCCCTTAACTACATTTTAACAGCCCACTTCTATATGATGTTATACAGTGCTTAATAATAATATCTGGCATGAGCAGTCATTGCTGCTGAATTATGTACTTGACATAATAAAAATCAAAATTCAAGATTATTTTTAAAATCCTTTGCATCAACTACAACCTGGATTAAATAACTTCTGTTATATCCCTCCCATTTACTATTTCAGAATTTTTAATTTCTCAAGGAAATAAATTCTACCTTTGACTCAGTAACTTCTCACATTTAGTATAAATTTTTCTTCTTGTTAGTTTCTTTTCATTAGTACTAGTTTTCACACTTGGCAAAACATAATGGTTTGTTTATATTTCTCATCTGGTTTGAACTGAACTGAAAATCAAAATACTATTAGGCTAATTGTAAATGTAAGTGATATAAATGCTAGTAAATGCTAAGAAGTTGAACAGAGGCATATTTTAAGAGGGTTTATGAAAAAGAAAAGCTTGGGTGATATTCAGTAGCAAAGTATGGAGTATATCCTAAGAAGAAGAAATAGGATCAACTGCACAGAAGAATGCACATGAACAAGCTGTTGTTATACCCAGGGACAGTGGACAGCCCAGTTGGACTAAAATGTTGATTATGAACAGGGGGATAATGGGGCAGTATGCTGGAAAGGTAAGTTAAGGAAATCTTCTAGAGGAATGTGAATATCTGACTTAAACTTTTGAATTTCATTTAGTACAAGGTATAAATCATTTGAAAAAACTATAACATGGTATTTATATGTTAAAAGTAATACTTTTGAATATTAATCTTAGGCCAATACAAAGAAGAAATGAATTTGAAAAAGAAATAAATGATAGAGCATTGTTATCAGTCAGTGATAAAATAATGCTTGAACTGAGATGGTAATAACAGGAATAGACAGGAACTGATGATTATATTTTTAAAAAGTAAATATTAAGTGCTAAGCACTGGAGTAATCTTTTATCTGCACTCTCTCCTATAATGTCTTAGTAGAGGAATTCTAAGAATCCCTGTTATACAATGAGAAAAATGATCTTCAAAAGCTGAAATAACAAGCTCAAGGCCATACAAGTAGTGAACAAATAGTGAAGGAGGGCTATCAATCTTCCACTCTCTTACAGGAGGCACACCCAAGGTTCATTCTTCAGCTCTTTGATTTTTTATTTTTAAGTTCTTTAGAAGGTTCATTTACTGACTGGCTGAGTCACTTATATAATACCCAGACAGACCCATGTTTCTAACCATAACTTCTCACTCAAGTTGAAATTGTGAATGAATCAACTTTCTCCTGGAAAATTCATCTCAGATTTTTGCATCACCTTGAAACTCTAAGTAAAATTTCTCTTGCTGAACATTGGTTTGTTATGTTCTGTCAGTTGAGAATTATTTAACCTCTTGTATTTCTTTTATTGCACTGAATGCAAATCAGCTAATCTACTGTGCAATCAGTAAAATGTGTTACATTTTCCAGTGAGACTTCTCTTATCTGTGGTTGGGTTGGCTATATTTAGAGTATGTTTGCCTTTTATATTCTATTGTAAACAATTCTTGATAAAAGATAGAATAAAAATGATTAGATGAGTTTATAAGTGCCTCCCAGAACCCTTTCCTGCTGCTTTACAAATAACTCTGTATCTAAACTTTGTTCCTTTTCCCTGAAATGTTGTAACTGTTTGGCTCATTGAGGTTTCAATATTATAGCAATGTATGACTGTTTTCTGATCGTATGCAGGGGCAGTGTTGCTAAATTTTCTTTTATTTCTTGAGTTTCTATCCTTTTTCCTATTTCCATGAAAACTGGGCAATTTTTTTTCTGGGTCTTACAAATTCCTTTTTATTTTACTAATTTTATCACTTTTTTTACAACCTATATTATACATTTGCCCTACATTTTCCTGAGTACATTCAGTAGAGTAAGTTAAAAACTAATAGGTACCTAATAAATAAAGATAAATTTATTTACTTTAGATTGATCTTTACAACAATTCCACTCCAAATTCTCTTTCCCAATAAATATGATCTGCACATTATTTCCGAAGTTTTCATCCATTCCCAGTCCCAGCTCTACAGCTGTTTAATCATTATATGTAATGCTATCTGGTTGGTTTCTTAGCCCTTATAAACTCTAATTTTATTCTGAAGTACAACTCAGGCCACTGTGCAAACTCTTGGCTGTGTCTTCTTTAACATTTTAAAGCCTAATCAGACTCATAGCACTCATTTGCCACTTCATTGTTTATCACTTGTGTTGAAGCTTTTGATTTTACATGCGTTCTTTTATTCCAAACTGTATCATAAATGCTTTGAGAGCACACATATTAGATTATTCCTCTTTAGAGTCATCTTGCCATGCAGGCAGCCTCATAAATATATTAAGTATTTTTTGTTTATAGGGATACTGCATGATCTCTTCTAAAGTACATAGTTTTTTCAGAGGCCATGTAAGAAATGTTCTTACAGTGGATGTTGTTTTGTGTGTGTGTGTGTTGGTAGTTTTAGGGAAAGTCACAGTGTTTTATACACCATTGTATAATGCTTTGTAGATAAATATTAAATATATGTATTTTATATCTTGGAAATGTTTCTGGCTTAATTTAGACAGGTTTACAATTCCAATTATGGAATATCACAAATCAGTGTAAGACAATACTGATCTATGATTTTGGCTTCTCCACAATTAAAAAATAGTTCACAGATTTGCAAAGGGATCAAGTTTTAGAACATTGTATAGCTTATTAATAAATAATTATAAGACAATCCTTCAATGAAAAGAGATGCATATGCTGATCATATTAGGGTATCAGGAGTAAGAACTCTCTCTTCATTTAAAATAATAAGAGGCAATGGTGTTTTTCCAGAGTGGCAGAGTGGCACCCATGCAGCTTGTGATTTTCTGTAGTGTTAATCTCTTCCGCAAACACCCAGTTGCTAATCACTTCAATAAATGTACTATGAGAACCTGGATAAATGGATAATCGTGCACTATTGATAGCCTTCCCATAGAGCAGATGAATTGATTTGAGTACATTATAATAGTGCATCAGTGACTCTCTGTGCAAACAGTCTTAAAAAGTGAAAATGCTTAAAGAAAAAATTTCTTGAAAATGTTTTTATTAATCATCAAAAAAGCACAATAGGAGCTACAATACTCTTTAAATGAGATTCAATTTAAATGAGATTCAGCTGTATATTATGATAAAATAAAAATTATATTATGATAAAACAAAATATTATAAAATGTATTTTGAATAAATAAAATTTATATTTTTCTTATATTTAATTTTATATATTTCCTGCAGAAACATTTATTTATTTCCACGTTGTTAAGATTTTTAGCTTTTGATACAGAAGATTTTATAGTACATTTACTAAACTAGAAATAGTCTCTAAATTTATTGACTACCAATTTTTTTTCAGTTATCAAAAAATATTAAGATTTTAGTTCAGGAGAATTAATTTTATTGAAGTAGATAGCTGGATATTTTTAAAGTCTGCAATATTTGGCATTCTCACAAATAGTGCAAATGAGTTCTAATATCTCTTCATTCTTACCAACACTGGTCTGTTTTTAAAAAATAAAATAGCAAACTGTCTTCTTTGGACAGATATTTGTTCAAGTACCTTGTCTACTGTTAGTTGAGTTACTAGTTTTTTTTTCTGCTATTGAGTTTAGAAATTCCTTATATATTATTGGAATGAACAGCTTATTAGATTTATTATTTGCAAACATTTTTCCTATTCCAGAGGTTGCCTTTACTTTACTCATTGTTTCCTTTGTTGTGCAGAGGTTTTAAATTTAATGTGGTCACACCTACATTACTTATTTTTGCTTTTGTTGCCTATGCTTTGGTATCATATCATTGCCAAGACCAATAATTATAAGTTTACATTAAGCTGACAACAACTTAACTTTAATCACATGCAAAAACTCTACATTTTTACTGCTCCCCTCTCATGCACTTTGTTATTGATGTCAAAACTCACATCTATTTATATTGTGTATCCATTAATGTATGTTACTTACAGTTATTTTAATAATTTTGTCTTTTGACTTTTTATGCTAGAATTAGAAGCAATTTATCAATACCGTCCTTATAGTAATCTGTATTTGTCTGTATATTTCTCTTTACAAGTGAGTTTTATACTTTCTTGTTCTATCATGTTGCTGTTAAGCATCCTTTGGTTTCAAGTTTAAGAAGTTCCTTTAGCATTTCATCTAAGGCAGGTCTAGTGGTGATGAACTTCCTCAGCTTTTGCTTGTCTGAGAAGCTCTTTATTTCTGCTTCATTCATTATTGAAGGATAACTTTGTCATATACAATATGTGGTTGGCAGTCGTTTTTTCCTTAATTTTTTTTCCCCTTAACTTGTATCTAACAGTCTACTCTCCTTTTGACCTGTGAAATTTCTGCTGGAAAGTCTGCATATTCTTATTGAGGTTCTCTTGCATACACAAGTCGTTTTTCTCTTGCCGCTTTAAACATTCTCTTTGTCTAAATTTTGACAATTTGACTATAATGTGTCTTCGTGTACATTTCTTTGGATTTTTCTTATTTGAGATTTTTGACCTTCCTGGATCTGGTGAATCTTTTCTGTGGTTTGGGATGTTTCCAACCATTATTGATTTGAAAAAGCTTTCTAGTTTTTATTCTTAAAAATCTATAAAAAGGTCTGATAGTTTTAGAAGAGATTGCTAAAATTGAACAGTAATCTAATTGATGTTAGAAACTTCAACAGCGACAGCAGATGCTAGAGAGTAAATAAAGTTTTTTTGGTTGAAAACAAAAACAGTAATTTTTAGTCTAAAATCATATAGGTAACCAAACAGTTTAAAATTCAGCAAATAAAAGGCACTGAAACAAAGATAAATTGCAAGGAAAGAATTTGAAAATTTGCTTGCATTGCCCTCCACATAAAAACCATTACCCAAAGTGAAGTAAAATTAAAATAAAATTACAAGAAAGAAAATGACATGTGACACAATGCACTATATTGTAGGTAAGTTCAGAAAAAAATAATTCAAAGCAATCTTAAATATTCTCATCATCTAGGATCAGATATAAATTAATATAATCATTCAGGGATATACTGAGCAATGTATGTAAAGACTACACAAAATACTTAAATCTTTTGACACAGTAACTTGAGATAAATTGAAAAATATAAAATGTAGGCACATATCAAAACAGAACATTGAAGAGTAACAATAAATTGTAAGTTAATTAGCAAAACAATGGAGAAGTGTCTATTTAAATCATTGTGTGTATAGAATTATCAGGTCAGGGTTAATAGAACTATCACTGAAAAAAAGAATCATGTGAAAATGTAAATAATATTCCAATGTATATGTTATTTTAAATTTGGGACACATTATTTTAATGATAAACATTTCTGTTTATCAAACTTATCTCTGGAGGTTAATATATATTAAAGGCCAATTTACAATATTCATGAGTAGAATATTGTTTCAATTTTGTTTTTTGTTTTTTTAGCAATGGATAAATGTAACAATCTCATAGAGTCAAACATTTTAGAGAACTTTTCAAAGAGTGCTAGTGTGTTAATAGCCTGTTTAAACACATTTTAAGAAAATATGAGAATAGTTTCACACATATGATGATACACTGAAATATTCCAAAGTGATTTGTGATTTCAAAGAATTCACTAAATAGATTGAACATTTTAATCATGTTTCATCAAATTATTATTTGACTGCTAAATCTACCTTAGAAAAATCAACAGGACTTCTCAAGATGGTTGAGTAGTTGCAGATTTTGTATGTCATACCTAACATGTCTAAAAGCTTTCCTTCATTATGCAAAAAAGTCATGAACAATCAGGTCAAGGCAGTATGCAAAGAAAATTATCAGACTGTGAAACTAAGGCAAGGCCTATTAGGCACAAGCTGTACACCTGTTTGCTCATTTCTCACTTTAAATGGTTTGTCATTGTGTTTATAAAGTCTCATTACATTGAGAGTTCCATAAGGAAAGAAAAAAGTTTCTTAAAATAATTCTACTCAACAATAAGCCAACTTATATTAATCTAAATAATTCTTCAGAACTCTAATCTATACTTGAAGTATTATATATGTGAAATATTATACATAAAACATGTATTCAAAAATTATATAATTTAACTTATATAGAATAAAATTTTTACTACAAAATATTGACATTTTCCGACAAGAAAATCTGGCAATTTATAAAAAGTTTTAGACGTTAGTGTCTGTGCTTGCCAATATATCCACTTCAAGTATAGATTTTTGTTTTTGTTTTTTGAGATAGAGTCTTGCTCTGTCACCCAGGCTGTAGTGCAGTAGCTGGATCTTGTCTCATGGCAACCTCCACCTCCCCAGTTCAAGTGATTCTCCTGCCTCAGCCTCTCAAGTAGCTGGGACTACAGGTGTGCACCACTACGCCTGGCCAATTTTTGGATTTTTTTTTTGTAGAATGTTTCACCAAGCTGGCCACGCTGGTCACAAGCTCTTGACCTCAAATGATCCATCTGCCTTGGCCTCCCAGAGTGCTTTAATTACAGGTGGGATCCACTGTGCACAAGCATCAAATATAGTTTTACCTTCAAACTGAAACTTATATAGATTTCAAGAGAATTAGAATAGTGAAGTATATTTTATTTTGCCTTTTCACATATTGCTGTTGTAAAGACGTATATTTGGCTTACGCTATTCCTCAAAATGGGAATATTTGTTTTTATTTCATTCTGCATATATCTAGCTTATTAAAACAATAGAACTGTAATGCTTAAAATATATAAGATATTGGCTATTTATGTTCTTCTGTAAGCCCTCAAAAAATGTCATACAGCAGGATTACTATAGTAAAAAACAGTATGTTGTGTATTTCAAAGTACCTAGTGGAGAATATTTGTTATGCTCCCAACACAGAGAAATGACAAATGCTTGAAGTGATGGATCTTCTAAATACCCTGACTTCATCATTACACATTCTATGCATGTATCAAAATATCACATGTAATCCATACATATGTACACATTTTGTGTATAAATAAAAAAGTAAAAATAGTCATAGATTTTAATATTTATATATTGAGATTTATATTTACTGATATGGCTAGTTAAATTTTATATTTATTGGATAATGATTTTCTTTGATATATTCATCAAATTATTACAATTCATGTTTTTAAAGTGTGTTTAAGCAGAACTTCTATTAAAAATTTGAAATTACACTGTAGATTTTCTTACTATTTCTAACTTTTATTTTTCTGACCTTATCATGTGTATTAATATTGGTAGTAGTAATTTCAGAGACTAAAACAAAATATTGCCCTTCTTCCAGAAATTTTATTCTCATTAATACACTTTTATAACAGTAGGTTCTATAAACATATTCCAGTTATCAAATCTGTCATCATTTAATTCTATAAATGTAAAGATTACACATGTATTATACATGTGCATTGAAAAATAACTATTTTTAGGAAATAATTGTATTCTTAGATTCATTTAATAAAATAAGCAGAAAATATTTATTTTATACTAAACCACTGGTGTTATATATTTGAAACTTTGCATTTGATAGTCCTATATTACTTGCATATGTAAACATATGCATTGGATAAATATTATAATTTATTATTTTTATTTTAATTTTCATCAATGCTGTGACTCTTTAAGTGTGAGATGCTTTACTAAAAGAAGCTTTTAACAAAAAAAAAAAGTATACTTTGCTTCAAAGCAATTTAGAATACATCTGCAATGTACATTGTGTATTTAGAATGTGAAGTCATTCCAATTTAATATGAAGAAGGGTAAGGGTTAGTGAGAGATTTGAGGAATACCAAGTATAGTTTGGAAGGAAAGCATCAGACTTGTAATCATAATTTAGAGTTTCAAGAAGGGCATATCTAAGCCTCTGCAGGAGTTGAAAACTGTCAGTAAATGTACCAAAGCAAATTTACTACAGTGTGTAGTCTCTGAACATGAAGAAGAAGATACTATAACTTAGCAAAGGAGGACCACAGGTTAATAAAATTGAACTTTATAGACTAAGAAAGGTTATGTGCAATGAAAATTTTTAAAACTCTCCCAGATAATTAAACTCTATGGAATGAAATGTGTAAGTATAAACTAACAAAATGTTCCAAATTTTCTTTCTTGAACATTTGTTTGAATTGTGTTGTCCCTTGAAAAGGTAGCTCTAACAATTGAGGATCTTGCTGATTATGGCAGTTCATTCATTCATCTATTCACTTATTCAGCACTAAATAACTATGTCTTCAGTACTTACTAAGCACCAGCCACTGTCTTAATTCCCATGGATATAGAAAAACTCTTTGTGTTCACAAAACTTATGTTCCAGAAGGAAAAGCATATAATAAAGAAAACATGTAGAATAAACACACCCATGTATGTCCGACGGTTGACTGCAATGGATGAAGACAGAACATGGAGAAGAAGGGAAATATTAGGATGGAAGCGTAGGGGTGTTGTGGATGTGGAGGCAATTTCAATTTCAATTACAATTGTCAAGAAAACTTCACTGAGATTGTCATATCTCAGCAAAGACCTGACGCTGTTAATGAAATGAGTTACGTGGATTACTAAGGGAGGAACATTCCCGGCAGAGAAAATAACAAGTAAAAATAACTTGAGACAGGGTTTTGCCTGTCTGCCTGTGCATGGGAGGTCGATACTGATCAACTGAGTGATACATGAGGAAAAAAGAAGTCAGGGAGGTTGTGAGAGGAGTGGGTGGCAGATCATCACAGGTTTTGTAGGACCTTGTAGGCTATATAAATATGCTTGTTTTTACACTTAATGAGATGGGTCTTCATGTTTTTAATGGAGGCTTGACACAATTTTTTACTGTAAAAAGGTCTGCTAGTTGTGGCCCATATCGAATATACATAAAGGGAGTGGGGGGTATAACGAAAAAAGCAAGCAGATCAGTTGGTAGCCTCATGAAATAATTCAAGAGGAACATGACAGTGTCTTGGACCAGGAGATAGCACTTTGATGGGATAACAGTGAAATTCTGGATGTATTTTGAAGGTAGTGCAGACAGGATTTGCTGATGTCCGAATATGGAATGTGATTTTGGGGTTATTAGAGAGGGCAATTGGAAGGACAAAGCTGCTATTTATTGACAATTGAAAATTATGATTTGAATTTTGGACAAACATGGTTTAAGATGCCTATTCCACACCCAAATTGAGATATTGAATATATGAGTCAGGAGTTCAGAGAGAAATTTCATCTGCAGATACAGCTTTTGCAATTTTCAGAACATACATAGTATAAAATTCACAAAAGAGTTAACTGAATAAGATCAATGAATGAGTGTAGATAGATAGATGGTTCAAAAACCAGGACCTAGGCATATACAGAGATGTGCTCTGATGAAAAAGGTGGAAAATGCATTTAAACTCTGTGTAAATGATGAAGGAAGTTATTTGGATCACATTCAGAAGTGAGTTAGAAAGTAAAGATGCAAACTTGTGTAAATAAAATTAAGTACATGACAACAGGCAATTTAACTTTGAATAGGGAAGTAACACACTTAACTGCAGTACGACCAGCAAGTTAGGATTAGTGTAAAAATAAAATATGGTTGCAAAATTAATATGAATAAAGTCTTTCTCCTACCATAGCAAACCAAAAAGGACAGAGTTTAAGTAGCACATAATACAGCTACCACTAAGAAGATCAGTTTCTTCTCATGAACAGATTAAAATATAATGACATGCAAGATAAAGAATAATATAATATTTAAAGTATTTGTATTTTAATATAATGTTTCTAAAATATTAAAAGAAAGTATTAAATATTAAAAATATTAAAAAGAATGGTAGAGAACTATATGGAGTAAATTGTATGAATATAAAAGAAAATTTGAATTTCAGGTTCTGGGTGATGTGGATTTGACATAGAGTAGAAAATTAAAACGTGAAAATGAAAACAGTGTACTTTTTCTTAACCTTAGACACTGGTAAAGTGAAAGGCACAAATGCCTTTGAAGTCTTCTCTAGTGAAGTAAGGTTTAGAGCTGAGACAAACTGCTAAACTTTCTTAGTCCCAAATAAACTGAAAGACATGGGCATTCTTGCATAATCTGGATGAGTGACTCCTGACACAGCTGAATCTTCTCAACCCTTTCAAGAACTCAAAGGTCCAAGAGCTAACTGGTTGAACTGGGAATGGAGCTGGTCTAGTTGAAGAAAATTATAAGCTTGTGTGAGCATTTCTAACTTCTCTCAAGTAGTATCCAAACTTTAATAACTATTTTATTTCCAATTCATGAAACACATTAATTCAACATTCACAAGAGGAGAGTAACTCCCTAACAAAGCTGTATTTTATTTTGTCCACATTAAAAAATGTTCATTCTGATGAGCTAGTTTATAATTAGGAACATCTAACATATATAGGAGTACCAACAATACAATAGGGAAGAAAATAGTTTGATTCAAATATGGCACATGACATTTGGATTTTGAGTGAAAGCCCAAATGTTTTAAATTGGTAGTGTAAGGAACTGCACATTTGAAGTTACATATTTCATTGAAGGAATGTCTAATTGAACTAAAGTCAACTGAGGAACTTCCTTAATTATAATTCTAGATATAATTGACTCAAATATTGCTGTTTTTAACTTCATAGTTTTAAAGGAAGAATGCACATTGACTATATATTTTAA
>PVKP010016528.1:0-47985 GCA_004027715.1 Plecturocebus donacophilus
TAAAAAAAAAAAAAAAAAAACATGGTTTTTCCTATAAGAAGAAAGTATGTAACACCATGCATGAAAATATTTTATATTATTCAGAAATTTAGACATTCCTCTATGAGAACTGTTTATTTATGTATGTTATTTGTAAATATTCAATATCTTCTGTTCCTATTGTTTTTGAGATCTCTCCTCTGTTAAACTAGCTTGTGCTAATATGAGAAATCTATGACTTTTTTCTACTTCACTTTTATTTCTTTACCTCTACTTTGGAATTTTATGTGAAGAAGGTAGTTAATGTCCTGTGCTGTTTGTAGCACACTGTTATGACAAGCTTATGCAAGACACAAGCATAATTTATCTTATTTCCTTCTTTATCCCCTATCCGCACCACTATTACCCTGTCTCCATTGACACTTGATCATTTCTCAAAATGTACATTGTTTTGGGTGGGGAGAGAAGCAGCAAATAATTATTTATTTAGAATGATTTATTTTAATAAATTCTAATCTATTTCCAAACAACTTTGTCTCTAATTTTTTAATCGAGGCTGAAAAAACAAATAACATTAAACTTACCATTTTAACCATTTTAAGTATACAGTTTGGTAGTGTTAATATATTCACACTACTGTGTAACAGATGTCCAGAGCTTTTTCATCTTACAAGCTGAAACTCTACAACACATTAAATAACTCTCCATTTCCCCTACCCTGTCTCCTAGTAATGCCAGATATAGGTGAAGGGGAGGAAGGCAGCAAATCACACTGCCACGTGTGTACTTACTTATGCAACAATCTTGCATGTTCTTCACATGTACCCCAAAACCTAAAATGCAATAAATATATATATATACCTGTTGCTCATTTGGATGTCTTCTTTCAAGAAACATCTATCAGATTAATTGCCCATTATTTTAATTAAATAATTTACAAATAATTAGTATTAGGAGCCCTAATATTTTTACCCAGTGATTCATCTTCATTGTTTTTCTTTCTTTTTAAATGTCAACTTTTATTTTAGATACAGGGGGTAACTGTGCAGGTTTGTTACATGGATATATGGTGCCTAGATAGTGAGGATACTACTCAATAGGTAGTTTTCAATCCACACCTCTCTCTTTCCTTCCCCCTTCTTGTATTCTTCAGTATCTATTGTCCCATGTTTATGTCCATGCATGCTCAATGTTTAGCTCCCACTTATAAATGAGAATGTGCAGTATTTGGTTTTCTGCTCCTATGTTAATTCATTTTGGATTATGGCCACCAACTTCATCCATGTTGCTGCAAAAGACATGATTTCATTTTGTATTGTGTCTGAGTAGTATTCCATGGTGTATATGTAACATATTTTCTTCATCCAGTCTACAGTTGATGGGCATTTAGGTTGATTTCATGTATTTGCTGTTGCGAGTAGTGCTGTGATGAACATATGCATGCATGTGTTTTGTGGGTGAATGATCTATATTCCTTTGGGTATATACTTAATAATGGGATTGCAGGGTTGAATGGTAGCTCTGTTTTCGGTTCTTTGACAAATTGCCAAAGTGCTTTCCACAGTGACTGAATTAATTTTCATTTCCCCCAACAGTGCACAAGCATTCCTTTTTCTTCACAGCCTCGCCAGCATCTGTTGTTTTTTGACTTTTTAATAACAGCCATTCTGACTGGTGTGAGATGGTATCTCATTGTGCTTTTGATTTGCATTTCTCTGATGATTAGTGATGTTGAGCATTTTTTCATATGTTTGCTGGCTGCTTATATGTCTTCTTTTGAGAACTGTCTGTTCATATTCTTTGCCCATTTTTAAATGGGGTTATTTATTTTTTGCTTGTTGATTTGTTTCAGTTCCTCATAATTGCTGTATATTAAATCTTTGTCAGATACATAGTTTGTGAATGTTTTCTCCCATTCTGTAGGTTGTCTGTTTACTATGTTGATAGTTTCTTTTACTGTGCAGAAGTTTCTGTTGGAATTGCTTTCAGAGACTTAGCCAAAAATTATTTGCCAAGGTCTATGTTGAAACTATTTCCTAAGTATTCTAGGATACTTATAGTTTGAGGTCTTAAATTTAGATCTTTGATCCACCTTTAGTTTATTTTTGTATATGGAGAGTTCATCTGCATACAGCTAGCCAATTTACATGGCACCATCTATTAAATAAAAAGTCGTCTCTCTGTTGCTTGTTTATTTTTCAGCCTTGTCAAAGATCAAATGGTTATAGGTGTATGGCTTTCTGAGTTTTCTATTTTGTTCCGTTCTTCTATTTGTTTGTTTTTGAACCAGTACCATTGTGTTTTGGTTACTGTAGCCTTGTAAGATAGTTTGAAGTTGGGTAGTGTAATGTTTTTGACTTTGTTCTTTTAACTTAGAATTGCTTCAGCTATCTGGGCCCTTTTTGGGTTCCATATAAATTTTAGAATGTTTTTTTTCTAATTCTGTGAAGAATGACATTGGTAGTTTGATAGGAATACTGTTGAATCTGCAAACTGCTTTGAGCAGTATGGTCATTTTAACAATATTGATTCTTCCAATCCATGAGTATAGAATGTTTTTCCATTTATTGTGTCATCTGTGACTTCTTTCAGCAGTGTTTTGTAGTTCTCCTTGTAGCAATCTTTTACCTCCTTCGTTAGCTGTATTCCTAGGTAATTTTTTTTTTTTTTTTGGTGTGGCTATTGAAAATGGGATAGTGTTCTTGATTGATGAACAGACTGGATGTTACAGGTGTATAAAAATGTTACACTGTAGTCCCAGCAATTCAGGTGGGTGAGGTGGGAGTATCACTTGAGTCTGGGAAGGTTGAGGATACAGTGAGCCATGATTGTATCACTGCACTGCAGCCTGGGCAACAGAATGAGACCCTGTCTTGAAAAAAAAAGAAGGAAGGAAGGAAGGAAGGAAGGAAGGAAGGAAGGAAGGAAGGAGAAGGAAAAGAAGTAAGGAGGAAGAGAAAGAAAGAAGAAAGAAAGAGAAAGAAAGTAAGCAAAAGAAAGAAAGGAAGGAAGACTACTGATTTTCATACATTAATTTTGTATCTGAAATCTTGTAAAATCATTTGTCAGTTCTAGTAGCCTTTTGTCCCAGGAATCTATGGACCATTAGTTCACTTTGCAGTGTTTTTGCAGTGTCCACTGATTTTCTGGCCTGAGTTTCAAGTTAGGCAAAACAAAGGTGTATGCTTTGCATAAGTCATTTAAGTAGCTTTCAAACAGGTAAGAATACAGACACACACAAAATGACTTGTGAATCAGGTATGCTCTGGTCCCTCTGGTACCAGGGACCAAGGTCCCACATTGGGAATATAGTTGTTGCTACTTCAAAATTGCTTCCACAAAGTGTGGTAGTGGGTCAAGGGCAAGTAAATATCACAAAATATTTCTACTATTTTCAAGATGTCTTCTTCTGGTTTCAGCATTAGCTTGTTTGCTGTAACTGTTGACTGTATTTAAGATTCTGAAAAAATTAGTGTGACAGTTATTGCTTGTTTTCTGTGTTTCTATAGAGGAATGATAGCTTGGAGTTACCTACTTTACCATTTATCTAATGTTAGTCCCTTCTTTTAAAATATAGACATTTACAGCTATATATTTCCCTCCAAGTTCTGTTTTAGTTGCATCTCATAGGTTTTGGCATGTTGTGTCTGCAATTTCATTTATATCAAATGATTTTCAAATTTTCTTTGTGATTTCTTCTTTGCCCCACTGATCATTTAATAGTATATTGCTTAATTTCTACATATTGGTAACTTTGCCAAATTTCTTTCTGTTATTAATTTCTAATTTCATTCCCTTTTTGTCAGAAAGCACATTTTATATTATTTGAATCCTTTTACCCTTATTGAAGATTGTTTCATGGTTCGTCTTGGACAATATTGCAGGTGTATTTGAACATATTTTCTGTTGTCATTAGGTGAAATATTTGATAGATGTCTGTTAGGTCTAGTTGGTTTATAGTATTGTTCAAATTTTCTGTTTCCTTGTTGATCTTCTATTTCGTTGTTCTATTCATTATTGAAAATGAAGCATTGACATTATTTATTATTGTTGCATTGTCTACTTTCCCTACATGTCTGTCCATTTTTACTTTATGTATCTTGGTATCTTGTTAATAGTAGATATATGTTTATAATATGTTATGTGTGTAATGAATTGGCCCTTTTGTCATTATAAAATGTCTCTTTTTACTTCAACTTTTTTTGTTGTTTTAAAGTCTATTTTGTTGGATATAATTATAGCCACTCCAGCTTTCTTATAGCTGCTCTTGAATAATGTATCTTTTTTCATCTGGACACTTTTAATCCCTCTGTGTCTGAATCTAAAGTATGCATCCTATAGACTTCCAGTTATCCATTTTAATCCAACTTTATAATCTCTCCCTTTTGATTGAAATGTTTAATCCATTTATTGTTATTATTGATAGAATTGTTGTTGTTGCTGTTGTTGTTTTACTTTAAGTTCTGGTATACATGTGCAGAATGTGCAGGTTTGTTGCATAGGTATACATGTGCCATAGTGGTTTGCTGCACCTATCAACCTGTCATCTAGCTTTTAAGCCTTGCATGCATTAGGCATTTGTCCTAATGCTCTCCCTCTCCTTGCCTCCCATCCTCTGACAGGTCCTGGTGTGTGATGTTTTGCTTCCTGCGTCCATGTGTTCTCATTGTTCAACTCCCACTTATGCGTGAGAACATGCAGTATTTGGTGTTCTGTTCCTGTGTTAGTTTGCTGAGAATAATGGCTTATGGCTTCATCCATGTCCCTGCAAAGGACATGAACGCATTCTTTTTATGGCTGTATAGCATTTTATGTGTATATGTGCCACATTTTCTTTATCCAGTCTATCATTAATGAGCATTTGGGTTGGTTCCAAGTCTTAGCTATTGTAAATAGTGCTGCAATAAACATATGTGTGCACATGTCTTTATAGGAGAATGATTTATAATCCTTTGTGTATATATCCAGTAATGGAATTACTGGGTCAAATGGTATTTCTGGTTCTAGATCCTTGAGGAATCACCACACTGTCTTCCACAATGGCTGAATTAATTTACACTTCCACCAGCAGTGTACAAGCTTTCCTATTTCTCCACAGCCTCACCAGCATCTGCTATTTCCTGATTTAATAATCACCATTCTGGTTGGGTGCAGTGGCTCACACCTGTAATCCCAGCACTTTGGGAGGCCAAGGCAGGTGGATCACGAGGTCAAGAGATCGAGACCATCCTAAACAACGTAGTGAAACCCCGTCTCTACTAAAAAATACAAAAATTAGCTGGGAGTGGTGGCACACACCTATAGTCCCAGCTACTCAGGAGGCTGAGGCAGGAGAATTGCTTGAATCTGGCAGGCAGAAGTTGCAGTGAGCCAAGATCACGCCACTGCACTCCAGCCTGGTGACAGAGCAAGACTCTGTCTAAAAATAATAATAATAATAATAATAATAATAATCACCATTCTAACTGGCATGAGATGGTATCTCATTGTGGTTTCGATTTTCATTTCTCTAATGACCAGTGATGATGAGCTTTTTTAAAAATATGTTTATTGGTCATATAAATGTCTTCTTTTGAGAAGTGTCTATTCATATCCTTCGCTTACTTTTAGATGGGTTCTTTTTTCTTGTAAATTTGTTTAAGTTCATTGTAGATTCTTGAAGCCTTTGCCTATGCCTATGTTCTGAAAGGTATTGCCTAGGTTTTCTTCTAGGACTTTTACGGTTTTGGGTTTTACATTTAAGTCTTTAATCCACCTTCAGTTAATTTTTGCATAAGGTGTAAGAAAGGGGTCCAGTTTCTGTTTTCTGCATATGGCTAGCCAATTTTCCCAACATCATTTATTAAACAGGGAATCATTTCTCCATTGCCTGTTTTTGTCAGGTTTGTCAAAAGGTCAAATGGTTGTAGATGTGTGGTGTTATTTTGGAGGTCTCTGTTCTGTTCCATTGGTCTATATATCTGTTTTGGTACAAGTACCATGCTGTTTTGGTTACTACAGCCTTGCAGTATACTTTGAAGTCAGGTAGCATGATGCCCTCAGCTTTGTTCTTTTTGATTAGGATTGTCTTGCCTATATGGACTCTTTTTTGGTTCCATAGTTTTTTTCTAATTCTGTGAAGAAAGTCACTGGTTGCTTAATGGGAATAGCATTGAATCCATATATTACTTTGGGCAGTATTGTCATTTTCACGATATTGATTCTTCCTATCCATGAGCATAAAATGATTTTCCATTTGTTCATATCCTTTCTTATATCCTTGAGCAATGGTTTGTAGTTCTCCTTGAAAAGATCCCTCACATCCCTTGTAAGTTGTATTCCTAGGTATTTTATTCTCTTTGTAGCAATTGTGAATGGGAGTTCGCTCTTGATTTGGCTCTCTGTTGGTTTGTTACTGGTATATAGGAATGCTTGTAATTTTTACACATTGATTTTGTATCCTGAAACTTTGCTGAAATTGCTTATCAGCTTAAAGGAGATTTTGGGTTGAGACGATGGGGTTTTCTAAATATACAGTCATGCACCCACTGACTAACCCATCCCAATGGGATGAACTGGGTTCCTTAGATGGAAATGCAGAAATCACCCACCTTCTGCATTGGTCTCACAGGGAGCTGCAGACTGGAGCTATTTCTATTCGGCCAACTTGCCTAATAGAAATAGCTGCTGCTATTCTATGCTAATATTCTAAATAGAAAATCCATTTGTCCTTGGTCCCTGACTCTGGCAAATGGATTTAAATACTGGAAGGTGGCAAAATGAAAAACTGATGTGAAGATAACAGAGAATATGAACACACACTTTAGGGAGAAAGAGGGAAGAGCAGGAACTCAAGCCTACCATGAAGTCAGAGTATTCAACATGAAAGATACAGGAGTCTGGGGGTGGATGAGGTTTAGAAGAGGACAATGGTGGGGTGGGTAATATTCCACTAATAATGTGAAGAAGATGAGCAGCACAAAACTAACAATACACAAAAATGTAAGAAACAGAACAGTTGTAAAAATTTCATAGGTACCAGTAAGGAGAAGCTGAAGGTGAGGTCGAGAATAGAAGAATGACATGAAAGGAAATGAAGTCCATGAAACAGGGAAGGTTACAGTCACACCTGGGAAAGCTGAAGTTCCCTGGGCTGAGCTGTCAGTCATCAGCAGAGTCCCCCCACTCTGAGGCTCTCCTGCTTCTTCCCAGAAACTTCCTGCTCTGCCTGGACTCTGTCTCCATGACCCTCTCAGGGGGCAGTTGGTTCTCTGTGAACGCTTCATCAATAAGGCCCTGGAGCTGGGGAAGCTTTCTCCTGGCTTCTCTGGCCCATTTGCAGATCAGTTTCCCACTGCCCTAGAGAGATGTCATGAGATCATTCCAGGTCCTAATGTTTCCATGCAATACATGTAGAGAAATTACCCTCATGAGTTATTAGATTGGCATAAATGATTTATTATTATTTAAAATAGTTGTGAAGACTGTTAAATCTGACATGGCATGGTTATTGGCAAATACATATAATATTTCTCATGTCTGTCATAATTGAACTTTGTGAAATATATTTTTTCATTTTTCTAACATTTTTATTAACCCAAGAAGTCAAACTATGATTACAAATACAATCTGCATCACAATGACAGAGATGTGTTAGAACCTTTTGTTCATTCGATATTCAAAATCTAAAGTGTTTTTCACAGTCACAACACACCTCAATTGAAAAGTTCATTTTGATGAGATACTCTTGATGCCCATGTAGATTTCCTAAGAGTTACAGTCCCAAGGTAAGCTGAACACTAAGTAATTTTCCAAACACACCACCAATTGTTCCAACAATTGGTGAATCAGTTTTTGGAAATGAATTTACAAATGAAAATCCCATCCCATCGCTGAGTTGCATCTAATTGTAAGAATGGGTCGCAGTTTGTGATTCTATTCACTGCTCAATGTCATTAAAGTCCCTTCCAACTTTGGTGATGGTGAAGACAGGTGCTACAGACTGTTCCTCAGCTCTTGTCAACATGAGCAATTTCTCCAGACCAACTATCTTAGGGTGGGAAAGCCAGTTCCAGTGATCTTTGCCAGTTGCATTGATAATGAAACAATCAAACTATTCTCCCTGTGGGTTGTGACATTTTGATTTCAACCAGCATTTTCTGAGTGTTTCAACTGCTCCACATTTTCTGCAGCCCTTGAGATGATCAGTCGTTGTCACTGTGGCTTCTCTAATGACTTTGTGGTTGTATTTCAAGGTGTATTTGATATGCATATTTCTGCAGGGGGAGTGATGCTCAACACCCTTTGAAGTGTCTCCTAAGATCCTCTTTGGGAAAGTGTCTGTTTAAATCTTTTGGAGATTTTTTTTTCTTTTTAAAAAACTTTTATTTTAGGTTCAGAGGTACATGTGCAGGTTTGTTATATAGGTAAATTGTGTGCTACGGGGGTTTTGTGTGTGTACAGATTACTCATCACTCAGGTAATAAGCATAGTATCCCATTGGCAGTTTTTGATTCTCTCCCTCCTCTCACCCTCCGTGGTCAAGTAGGCCTGTGTCTGTTGCTCCCTACTTTGTATCCAAGTGTACTCAATGTTTAACTGCCACTTATAAGTGAGAACATACTGTATTTGTTATTCCGTTCCTTCATTAGTTTACTTCAGATAATGGCCCCCAGCTCCATTTATGTTACTGTAAAGGACAGGATCTCATTCCTTTTTGGGGGCTGCTTAATATTCTGTGCTGTATATGTGCCACATTTTGTTTATCCAGTCTACCGTTGATGTGTATATAGGTTGATTCCACATCTTTGTATTGTGAATAGTGCTGTGATGAACATATGCATGCATGTGTCATATGGTAGAATGATTTATATTCCTTTGGGTATATACCCAATAATGGGATTGCTGGGTCAAATGGTAATTCCATTTTGAGTACTTTGAAAAATTGCCACACTGCTTTCCCCAATGGCTGAACTAATTTTACATTCCCACCAGTAAGTGTTCCCTTTTCTCTGCAACGTTGTCACCATCTGTTATTTTCTGATTTTATAGTAATAGCCATTCTGATTGCTGTGACATGGTATCTTACTGTAGTGTTGCTTTGCATTTCTCTAATGATTAGTTATTTTGAGCATTTTCTCACATGCTTCTTGGCCACATAGATGTATTCTTTTGAAAAGTATCTGTTCACATCCTTTGCACACTTTTAATGTTGTTTGTTTTGCTTGTTAATTTGTTTAAATTCCTTATAGGTTCTGGAGAGCAGACCTTTGTCAGATGTGTAGTTTGTAAAAATTTTCTCACATTCTGTAGGTTGTCTGTTTACTCTGTTAACAGTTTCTTTTGCTATGCAGAAACTCTTAGTTTAATTAGTTTCATTTGTCAATTTTTGTTTTTGTTGCAATTGCTTTTGTGTCTCCATCCTTAAATTTTTGCCAGGGCCTATGTCCACAATGATATCTTCAAGGTTGTCTTCCAGGGTTTTTACAGCATACAGTTGGGTCTTGCCACTCCGTGCCTTCTTGGAGAATTTAGCCTATTTACATTCAAGGTTAGTATTGATATGTGCAGATCTGATCCTGTTATCATGTTGTTAGTTGATTATTATGGAAAGTTGGTTGTGTGGTTGCTTGATAGTGTCAATGGTCTTCATACTTAAATGTGTTTTGTGGTGGCTGGTAACAGTCTTTCCTTCCCATATTTAGCATCCCCTTAAGGACATCTTGTAAGGTAGGTCTGGTGGTAATGTATTCCCTTAGCATTTGTTTGTCTGAAAAGGCTCTTAGGTCTCCTTCACTTATGAAGTTTAGTTTGGCTGGATGAGAAATACTTAGTTGGAATGCTAAATATAGAACCCTCCCAATACCTTTTGGCTTGTAGGGTTTCTTTTGAAAGGTCTGCTGCTACCCTGATGGGGTTCCCTTTGTAGGTGATCTGTCCCTTCACTCTGGCTGACTTTAACACGCTTTCTTTGACTTTGACCTTGGAGAATCTGATAACTACGTGCCTTGGGGATGATTGTTTTGTACAGTATCTTGCGGGGGGTTCGTATAACATTTCCTAAATCTGAATGTTGGCCTCCCTAGTGAGGTGGGGAAAATTTCTGTGGTTGATATCCTCAAACATGTTTTCCAAGTTGCTTGCTTTTTCTCTTCCTTTCTTTGAGAAACACCAGTGAATTATAGATTTGATCTTTTTACATAATTTCACATTTTTCAGAGGTTTTGTTCATTCTTCTTTATCATTTTTTCTTTCCTTTTGTCTGAGTTATTTTGGAGAATGAGTGTTCAAGTTCCGACATTCTTTCCTCAGCTTGATCAATTCTGCTAGTAATATTTGCAATTGTATTATGAATTTCTTGAAGTGAGTTTTTCAGCTCTATCAGATCAGTTTGGTTCTTTCTTAAAATGGCCATTTCATCTTTCATCTCCTATATTGTTTTATTGGATTCCTTAGATTCCTTGGATTGGGTTTCAAGTTTCTCCTGGATGTTGATGATCTTTGTTCCTATCCATATTCTGAATTCTATTTCTGTCATTTTAGCCATTTCAACTTGGTTAAAACCCCTTGCTGGGGAACTAGTGCAGTCATTTGGAGGTAAGAAGACACTCTACTTTTTGAGTTGCTAGAGTTCTTGTGCTGATTCTTTCTCGGCTATGTGGGCTGATGTTACTCAATCTTTGAAGCTGCTATTATTTGGACAGGTTTTTTTTGTTTGTTTGGGTTTTTTTTATTCTATCTTCTTTGATGCCCTCGGAAGTTTTATTGTGGTATAAGGTGGGTTCAATCTACCAGTTTCATTTTTGGAGGATTTTAGGGGGCCAGGGCTCAGCTCCATACTTCCAGTCTGCATGCTCTAACTCTGGTGCACTGGTGCCAGGCCCCCAGCTTTGTTCTCAACGTTAAAAACCTGCTGTGCTGGAGGGGCTGAGGTGTCCTGGTCCACAGGCCACAACACTCTAATGGGTGGTGCCTGCCAAAGCACTTCCACAGGGTGGTGGCAGCAGGATCTGTGTTCTTTCGTGTATGGGACCAGCCATGGCAGCATGGCAGGATATATGTGTGTTGGGTGTGGCAGGGTTCTGGCAGAAGTGGGGCTGTGGCATTTCTGTGCACACTAGCACCAGCAACGGGACCTGGAATATTAAAACATTTTGTATCCATTGTTTTACTAATTGAAAACATACTTCCATCTTATATCTTGAATAAAAGGTTGACCTAATGTTTTATAGTGGAAAATAATTATTGATCACTCTATTTTCTGTATATATCTATATGTGTGTGTATTTGTATGTATGTGTGTATATATTTGTGTTTGTGTTTGTGTATATGTGTGTGTATATGTTTTTGTGTGTATGTGTGTGCATACATGTGTTTGTATATGTGTAGATGTATTGTATAAATACATGTGTGTATGTGTGTGTATATATGTGTATGTGTATATATGCTTGTGTATGTGTGTGTATGCGTGTCTTTGTATATACGTGTATATATGTGTCTTTGTGTATATGTATGTATTTGTGTGTATATATCTTTCTGGAGGAGGGAGTTGATGAAAGCAAAAGTGGCCAGGGTCCAGGGAAGTCTTAATGAAGTCCTGGATTTGCTCATGCTGGAGGGGTCCTGGTATTCAACCTGACCATGGCAGTGACTGACTCTGCCCCACCCAGGCTGGCTGTGAGGTGCGTCCACCTCTTTGCCAGCTGCTGAAGGAGAATGAAGGGATGGTGGGAACTGCTATGTGTGGAGCCCTTAGTGCCCCATCTACAGTGAGGAGATGGGGTCCTTGCAGGGGCCAGGTGACTTACCAGGGCCTTATAGGTGCTGAGCACCTGGCTAGCACTGAACCTTGGTGGCCTCACTCTGAAGGCCAGGCAGAACCACAGTCCTTCTCCAGGCTGCCCAAGGGCTCCTATCTCAATGATCGTGGACTCAGGGGGCACCTCACTCATATTCAAAAGAAGCCAGGAGGGAGAGCTGGGGAAGCCCAGGTTTGCAGCACAGCCCTGAGCTGGCTCCTGCTCAGTGCACAGCTGTATCGTGTGTCCCAGGAAGTCCTGGCTCCGCTCTGTAGGGTGGCAGTCATGGCAACACCTGTCTCAGGGGCTGTGGTGAGGAAGGAGGAACTGCTGTGTGCACAGAAGCATTTATACCCCTCCTCCTTTAGCCCGCTGCTCAGAGGCCACCAAAGAGACCATCTCTGCCTGTCTGAAGCTGTCCCCTGGGAATCACAACTCCCTGTTTACATCCTTCTGGGCCCTTTCTGGGTTCTGTAAAGCTTGGTTGTCTCTCTCCTTTGTGTACTTGTTGTTATTTTCTTCATGACCCTGGGAGCTCTCTGAGGGCAGGCGCCTCTGTCTCTTCATTCTCTCCTCAGGATCCTAAACATAGCAAGGTGATACCTGCATTTTTCTGTCTCCTCTCCCATTCCCATCACACCTATCTCTGCTACTTCTCAACATGCCAAGCACATTCCCACCTCGAGGCCTTGGCATCAGCTGTGTCTCCTTCCTAAAATGTGCTCTTCTGCCACGTTAGGAGGTCCCACGTATTTGCACTTGCGTCCCCTTCTCCTGCTTTCCTCTACTCCACTGCAGCAGTCACTAGGACATGTCCCACACTTGCTCATTGGCCACCTCCCCTGGAGGAAGGCCAGCTCCATAAGGACAGCCACTTCTGCAAAGAAGGCACCTGGCACAGAAGGCAGATGAGGTGCACAATAAAACTTGTTACAGAAGTGGTGAATATGTGAAAACTCAATGACTCAGAATCAAATGAAATGGAGTTCTCAAAGAAATGTTCTCTGGATCCTGCCTTTTAGACAAAAGAGATAGAAAGTAGGATTGGAAGCAGAGGCATCCTGTAGGGCAGGGCAGGGGTGGGCAGAAGAAGATTCAGCTATATTTAGAACTGCCTCTCCACTTTCCAGGAGGCCTCTGGTCCTAATCCCAGACACCCCTGGCAGGATGTAATAAAGAGCTCAGCTCCCAAGGGAAAGGCTCTATTCATCCTCTGTTCTGATCCACTGGGACACACACAGTAATGCAGACATTTTGATATTTTTAAAATAAAAAGTTCTTTTTCTCCAGGGCTTTCTGATGAGCTCTGACTTAATAAGAACATGCAATCATCCAGAACGCTTGGGGCATTCTGGCTCACCCAGGGATCACTAGTGATGGCTCTGAGTTAATGAGAACATGCAATCACCCAGAATGCTTGGGGCATTCTGGCTCACCCAGGGATCACTAGTGATGACCTCTTACCTAGGTGTAAGGTACATTTGCCAAGTGTCCCCACAAGGGCCAACTAGGACTGGGGTCAGCCTTTACAGAGACCAGGCCCAGTGGACAGTCAGGTGATAGGCATTCATTGACCTCAGGGGTAACCTGCAGGGGCTGAGGGGACCCTGTTGGGGTTTCAGGTTGCTGGGGGAGTAATAAAAGCTGCAGCTATGGAAAAAGTTTGCTGGGCAAAGGTTCATCTTCCAGGAGTTTTCACAAGAATCCTGGAAGCCAAAGGCTTCATGTGAAATGCTTCCAGGAACAAAATAGTGGCATAAAAGCCAACTCCTGCAGAAAGGAGTGAATGAGAGGAACAAGCAGGATGCTGATGATAGAATGTAAAGAGGACTCATGTCACCCAGGGATGCAGGAAGTCCTGATGCCTGGAGGATGGAGCTTCCTGCTCTCACTGGGGGACTGGGGAACCCTCCCAGATGATGTGATATCTTAGTCAGGTCTTGACTCATAAGAAGCAGCTGACCTTGGAGGTGACAGAGAGGAACATTAGACAGAAGGATCAGAAGGCAGGGAGGTGTAACAGGGCCCGCACTTTCAGGGAGCAGGGTTCAAAATAGGTGGGCAGTTGCGGGAGATGAAGCTGACGCATCTGCCAGGGCATGGGTCCAGATAAAAGGGAGCAGGGTGAAAAGATAGGATCCATGGGTCCATCTAAATGTTAAATAAATGAAAAATCCATTTAACTTTTACATGGATCCGATCTGTTTAACTTTTAGATGGACCCATGGATCCTATCTTCTCACCCTGCTCACTTTCTAGTGGCAGACATTCCCTGCTTAAAGACAAAAATCTCTCAATGGAGAGTTTGGAGGAGGCTAAAAGAGGTTTATTTGGACCAAGCCCAGCACTGGGAGTGGGAGCAACTCTGAGAGGCTTATAGTCTGAGAGCTTCAAGCTGGGCTTCAGGATACAACACCAGGAAGCAGATGGGAATTGTATTTCATGTGCTAGTAATGAACCACTCACTGTACACTGAAATTCAAGCACAATGACATCTAAGAAAGCATCAAAAATGAAACAGTTAAGCACAAGCCAAAGACCATGTGAAAATCTTATTCACTAAAAGTATAAAATATTCCTGGAAGAAATTAAAACTCTAAATCAAGAGCTATATCTATACCTAGTTTATGGGCCAATACTCTTAATATGGTTAAGAAATTGACTCCACATTTGCTTATACTTTAATTACAATGGCTTTGGTTAAAATATCCTTGTAGTACCAGATAATTTCAGAAAAAAATATATGGAACACAAAAGGCTGACAGGCAGAGGGTGGGTGCAGGGGCCCTGGGGCTAAGGGCTGCTGGGCGAAAGCTGTGCTGTCCCCTGTAGTGTGCACTTGGTGATATGGTTCTGATTGTCATTTCCGGCACAATGGAAACATCAGTTTATTGTTGTTTTCTGTCAAAGGCTTCAGCTGACTGGATGAAGCACATCACTCACATTATGAATGATTGTCCTTAATCAAAGTCTATTGGTTTAAATGTGAATTTCACCTATAAAAAAATCTTCAAAGAAACATCTGGGATTATATTTGACCAAATGTCTGGGTACTGTGGCCTACCTGATTTGATATATAAAATTGACCACCACAGGTCCTGCCCTTCCTTTGAGTAGGGGTTGGTTTAAGAGATTGGAGACAGCTCTGCCTTCTCTTTGTGTCCTAAGTAGGAGGGTTCTGGGCTGCCTCGTTCTACCATCCTTGGGTCCCCTCTTCCTCTCTGTCCTGAACCACCACCCAGGCCCCAGGCTCCAGAGGCTCCACAGGCATCCCTCCAGCTCTGCCCAGCCCAGGGCAGACCCTGCCTTGTGCTCACAGGCCTCTGCATCTCTCCCTGCTGGTCCAGTCTCCCGGTCGGCCCCCAGGGCAGAAGCCAGCATCTGTTGACCTAGAAGAAGCAACAACACACTGGCTAGACAACACTGTGTGACTTCACTACATCAGTACTGCAGTGCCTTATCAGGACCCTGGACCCACTGAGACAACCACACGAACCCAGGTTCTCTCAGCTCCACACCATCCTACCTCAGTAGCTCTTGTTCTCAACTTGGGAAGAAGCTGGACATCACTGTTTGGCACAGCATGCAGGTCCTGTCCTCCTCCAGCGCCCAGGTCTGGGGAATGAGGGTCCGCTTCTTTGAGCACCCACAGCCAGTCTCATTCTCCAGCAGTGCTGATTGTAGGGGAGCTTTTTCTTTTTCCAGAGTGTGTTCTCATTTGACCAAGTGCAGAGAGGAAAAATGAGTTTGCAGCCACTTCTTTTTTCCTTACATTAAATCCATCAGCAAATCAGTAGTTGCATTCTGTTACTACAGTTATTATACTGGGAGAGGAAGAAAGGCAAATGCTTTCTTAGAAGCAGAAACAAGACCAAAAAACATCAACATCCCTCTAGCTCCCCCTCTTCCAAAAAAAAATGGTCAGAAGAAAATGGGAAATAAAAATCTAAGATCCCAAGCACAACAGAGCTCAAAGGAAGGTAGAAGAGCTGGTAGGAAGAAGAGGGAAGGCAGAAGGAGGCCCAGAAGCCAGGGACAAACCCTGCTCCTTGGGGCTGGGGAAGGGAGAAGCCCTGGAAATGGCATCCCAGGGGTAAAAGCTGCACAGAGAAAGAAGTTCATTTCTAAGAGACTTGAGAAAGCCATCCTAATTCTTCTACTTGTAGAAAGGATGCAGTGGGTGCTTTGGAGGGGTGGTGGGTTCTGGGAAAGAAAGGGGAAATGTGTGTGTGTTTCAGGCCCATGGGAGCTAAAGCTGCCCCTGGAAAAGGAAGGGAATTGAGGCCTAAGTGGAAGAACCTAAGCTGGGCCCTCAGCAGCTCAGCTGCACAGATTTCTCAGCTGCTCTGGGGCAGAAGGCAGTTTGCAAGCCAAAAGGGCAGAAAGGTTCTAATCCTAGGACACTATGACGTTTCCTACTGGCCTTTCCAAAATTTTTCTAAAACTCTGCACTAGAACAAGGAACTCTGAGTTCTCTTACCTTGATAGCTTCCCACAGACATCCAAAAATACTTGAGGAGAGAGATGAAGAGAGGCTAGAGATTTAAAAAGGACCAAAGTCCTCTGATAATATGAGCCAGTTGTGAGGCCTTCAATGCTAGTCCTCCCCTGTCCACAGGAACAGGTGGTGTGATGTGAGGGCACCACCAGGGGGTTTCTGGCCCTAGCCCCTAGCAGGACATGGTTCCACGTGGGGAGGGATGAGGATAAGGATGGAGGGACAAAACTCGAGATACTAACAAAGGAGAAAAGAAACTGGGTCAGAGGGGAGAGGGGAGTGGAATGGACTATACCATGGGAATAAAGATCCTGTCTCTTTACAGGGAAGTAGAAAGGCATGGTAATAGACATGGAATTGAACACGAGTCCTAAGAAAGGATAGAAGACTCCTCCTCTTGTCTGACCTTTTCTTAACTCCCCTAGCTTGTCCTATGCTGTCCCAAGACACACCTCAGTTGCTCAGTTAATTCTCCAGGAAAGGCAAACCTATACTCAAAACACTCAAAAGCTAGGTTGGCAAGAATACAGGTTAAGAATCAGAGTTGGAAAAAGCTAACAGTGGAGATTGGACTGGAGTCATTGCCACTCGTACTTTTCTCTATAACCTCTCCCATAGCCTCATACAAACCCCAGATTCCATTGAATTAAAAAAGTGGGAAGGCAGGTAAATCAACCAAAATCCCCACGAAACAAGTATTCCACCTGAACTACCATCAGTTAAAGTGCAGACTGCAGGGGCATATGGTAGCTGGGGCTGAGGCCATCTAAAGGCCAAAGGGAGAAATGCATATGGATAACCAGAGGACGGGTATCAGAAACTGGGGCCTCCTCCAACTAGATCACAGCAAAGCCAAAGATGCAGGCAACCAATGAAGATTCTTTGAAGGATTCAGGTCCAACCCCCACTATAGGGGAAAGGCCATCTATGAGGCTGGGTGATGAGAAACTGGCCTTGGAAGAGTTCCAGAGTCACAGATGACACTGCACCTTCACCTCTGCTCATTCTTCCCTCTCTGCCTACGAACACCCTCAACAAGGCCAACTCATAGAGATCACAATGTTTTCAAATATGAGAGACTCCAACCAAATAAAACCAAAAAGGAAATGCTTCCTTATTCCCTCCTGCTCTGAGCTTGACTCTCCCCCAGGGCCCTGGATGTAACTGAACTGGAAACCTCCTTCCTCAGCTCCTGGGCTCACCACCTTCTACGTCCTGGGGAGAGGAGGAAAGATCAAGAGCAGAGCTTACCCAAAAGCAGCAGGGGAAGGGGCAAGAGACACAAGTGTTTTCTGAAAAAATGGGGAGGAACACTAGGGAAGAGAAAAGATAAGTAATTCACTGTTTTGGACCTAGAATTCAAAGTGAAGACAGTTTGTTTTGGAAGATAAGTCCTGGGGGGAGTTGGCCCCCAGGTCCCTGAGTAGGAATAGGAGGCCAATGGCACCAACTACAGGATGTGGGTTCCTGGAGCACTAAAAAGTGCCATGCGGAGCTGGCAGGAGGCAGTCCTGAGAGCCGGGGCTCCGTATGACGTTCCCATGGGGGCTGCATGCTGAGGTGATTTCCTTCACACTAACTCTGTGCTTGTTTGCTGTCAGCCACCTCTCAGTTGCTACAACATTGGATCTTGTTCTGCCAGGACTGTTTGTGATGATCCCTATACTGTTTTTGGCCTGCTGTAGCCCCATCTGGGGTTCACTCTTTGGCATATTTTTAGCTACTGCCAGGAGACCATTCATGATTGTAGCCATCCTGGCTGAAGTCTCCATAAACAATAAGCCATTGCCATCTGCATATGCTTGGGCCTCTACATGCTCCACCATCCACTTCTTGGCCCGGTCAATTTTGCTCCCTGCCAGAGCAATAACGATTCTAGAATGGGCTATTGCTGTAGTTCCTTTACCCACGACTTCGTTCAGGCAAGGGTTTCCTGATTAGATAACAAAAAGCATGATTGCAGTGTGGGCACTCCCATAATACATGTGGGCTAAGCTGTGATACTGCTCCTGCCCAGCTGTGTCCAGATCTCAAAGTTGACTGTTGTGTAACCTAGACATACAGACTGGGTAAGAAGGATGTGCCAGTGAGGCTTTCCTGGTGCTCATGGAGCTGTCCTTTGACAAAACATAATACCAGGCTAAACTTTCCACTGCCAATTCTCCCAGCAAAAGAATTGGGGACATTTTAGGAGGAAAAAGACAACTGTCTTCATCTCTTCAAGGTCCAATTAAGGTGCAAGCCCTGGGTCTATGGGTTGGCCGAAAACTTTTAGTGGTGCATGAGGGTTTAATGTGGGTGAGGGTTTAGTGGTGAGTGAGGGTCTTATGATGGGTAAGGGTTTAGTGGTGGGTGAGGGTTTAGTGGAGCATAAAAGTTTAGTGGTGGTTGAAGGTTTAGAGGAGAGTAAGGGTTTTGTGGTGGGTGGTAGTCATGTGAACTGAGGACTGAGCAAAGGCAGCATAAAGAACCACGGTGCACCTTTGTGAGAAATCCAGAGCATGCTTGCATTTGCTTTTGATTGCTCCTGGGAGGCCATTAAAGCTGATAAACTTAGCAGCACACACTCAGGACCTTTCACCTGCAGGTTGCAGTAATCTGCATTTATGTCTATTACTTTACATAGCGTTTAGGATTAGATTCAGGGTCAACAGACAGGCTCAATGAATACTGTTTTTTTAAAAGACTTTGGATTCTTTTACTTTACCATCTATGCTGAAGGTGTCTGTCACTTCTGAGATCCACTCAAAACACAAAAAGAAGAATCACCCTAAATGCCTATGAAACAGAATCTTCAGAAGTTCTTAAATAACTGGGAATCTGAAAGGTTCATTTTTAAAAAAAAAAATCACAAAATACTTATTTCTTAATATTTAGTCTTTTCACAAATTTGTTTTTAAAACAGATATTGCTAGTTGGGCTACTTTAGTTTAGACATCACTTCAAGGGTGATGGAGCAATAATTTTGGTAATGTCATAATTAGTATCAATAACATGAGCCTGTACCACTTCCCTATTTAGGGTAGAGACTCATGTCATCAGAGCACTTGAGCATGTTTTCCATCGGGTGAATTCTCTGTGTTACCTTCTCCCCAAGTTATGAAGTCTTTCTAAATTGTAGGTGCCTTTCTCGCTAAGAATTGTGAAACCCTTGTTGAGATATTCATTAAATCCTCATGAATCTGTCAATATGACCTAATACCTAGAGTGTTAACTAATGGAATTTTCCCAAGTTTTCATTACCTTAGTTCAGATCCTGTAAAGTGAGTGAACAAGATTCTATATTCCCATCTGGGAGCTAACTTTCTACTGCGAGGATTCATAATGCAGTCTTCTAACTATTTTAACAGCTTCATTGAGATATGATTCAATGCAATATAAGTCACATTTAAGGTGTGCAATCCAGTATTTCTTATTATGTTCACAGAATTCTGCAGCATCGCCACAATCATTTTGGAAGCTTTACATCATCCCTCCAAAGAAAACACCTCAAGCATTAGCAGACAGTCCCCACTTCCCCTAACCCCGAAGGCCTAGGCAATCATGAATTTACTTCCTGTTCCCATGCCTGTACCTCTTGTGCACATTTCATACACATGGAATCATCAATATGTGACATTTAGTGTCTGCCTTCTCTCACTTTACGTAATGTTTTCACGGTTTATCCATGTTCTAACATGCATCAGTACTTCGTTTGCTTTCTACTGAGGAAAAGCATTCCATCACCTGGGTATAGCACTGTTTTATTCATTCCTCTATTGATAGGCATTTGAGTTGTTTCCACTTTTTGACTAGTAAGAATATTGCTGGCATGAACATTTGCGTATTTTTGTGTGGGTGTGGTGATTGGTCCAGGCTGTCCTCATGGTGCTGCACATACGGTGAATTCATGTTGTCATGGTCATAGGCGTGCTGGTTGGCTCATGCTTTCCTCATGGTGCTGGGTGTGCTGGCAGTCTGAGGTTATTCTCATGGTTCTGAGATTGAAAGCTGACCCAGTCTATACTTGAGGTGCTGGGCATGCTGGCTGGCCAAGAGTTTTTTCATTGTTTGGGGTGTGTTGGGTGGCCCAGGCTTTCCTTGTGGTGGTGCTGTGCTGTCTGGCTCACTCTGTCCTCATGGCTTGGGCATGCTGACTGGCTCAGTTTGTCTACATGATGCTGTGAATTCTGGCTGACCCTGGCTGCCCTCATGTGCTGGACATTTTGGCTGATCCTGGCTGTACTCATGGTGATGAGTGTGCTGGCCAGGGTTAGCCAGAATTCACAGCATCATGTGTACAGACTGAGCCAGTCAGCATGCCCAGCACCGTGAGTATATAATGGGCCAGACAGCACAGCATTATGACAGCCTGGGGGAGCCAGCAAGCCCTTCACTATGAAGATAACCTGGGTTAGCCAGCACGCTAGCTCCACGAGGGTAGCTTTGTTTAGTCAGCACGCCCAGCACTGTAAGGACAGCCTTGGTGAGGGGGCATGCCTGGCACCTTGAAGACGGCCTAGGTCAGCCAGCATGCCCTTCACTATGAAGGCAGCCTGGATCAGCCAGCACACTGGCTCCATGAGGATAGCTTTGGTCAATCAGCACACCCAGCACCGAAGGACAGGCTTGGTCAGCTGGCATGCCCAGCACTGTGAGGATAGCCTTGGTCAGCTGGCATGCCCAGCACCATGAAGAACACTACACTCTTCACCATGAAGACAGCCTGAGCCAGGCAACATCATGCTAGCCTCATGAAGTCAGCCTTGGTCAGCCAGCATATCTGGCACCTTGAGGACAGCCTAGGTCAGTCTGCAAACTCAAAACCATGTAAAAAGCCTGGGACAGCCATTATGCCCAATTCTAAGAGGACAGCCTGGGCCAGCAAACACACTTGCTACCATGAGGACAGCCTGGGCCATCTAACCTGGCCAGCTCCATGAGAACAGTTTGGGCCAGCCAACACACCCAGCACTGGAAGACAGCATGGCCCATCCAGCATGCCCCACACCAATGCAGGCTGTCCTCATGATTCCAGGCATTTCTCATGGCATTGGCTATGCCTGGCTGTCCTCATGGTGCTAGGTGTGCTAGCTGGCCGAGCTTCTCCTCTTGGTTCTGAGTGTGCTGCATGGTGCAGTCTGTCCTTCTTGTAATGCATTTTTTGGCTGGCCCTATTGTCCTGGTTGTGCTGACTGTCCCAGGCTATCCCATGGTGCTGGGTGTGCTGTGTGACTTGTGCTGTCATGGTCCTGGTGTGTTGGCTGGCCTAGGCTGTCTTCCTCGTGCTGGGTGTGCTGGCTGTTCCAGGCTTGTCCCATGGTTCTGGGCTTGTCACTGACCTAGTCTGTGCTTGAGGTGCTGGGTGTGCTGCTGGCCCAGAATGTCCTCATTTCGTTGGACATGTTGATGATCCAGGCTTTTCTTGTGTTGCCTGCCATGCTGTGAGGCCCATTCTGTCTTCACGACACCAGGCATGCTGACTGGCTCAGTCTGTCCATATGATGCTGTGAATTCTGACTGGTCCAGGCTCTCCTCAAAGTTCTGGGTTTGCTACCTGGGCCACAGTGTCCTCACTATTTGGGACGTGTTGATCCAGAGTGTCCTCACTGTTGTGGGCCTATACATCCAGCACCCATGAGTACAGCCTGGGCCAGTAAGCATAACACAGCACCATGCCAGCCTGGGCTGGACAGCATCCCCAGCACTATGAGAACAGCCGGGGCCAGCTGGCACAAACAGCTCCAGCCAACAGCCTAGACTGACCAACACACTCAGAATCTGGGCCACTCAATGCACCCAACACAATATGAACAGCCCAGAGCACCCAGCACACCCAGTGCCATGGTGACAGCCTTGGTCAGCCACATGTCCAAAACAAGGAGGAATGCCCTGGCAAGCCAGCATGCCCGGCAAAATGAAGACAACCATGGTAAGCCTGCATACACAGTACCACAAGAACAGCCTAGGTCAGCCAGCACACCCATAAAAACGAGGACTACATAAGCCAGCCAGAACACCCAGGTTTATAACAGCCTGAGCCAGCCAGCATGCCTGGCAGCATGAAGACAGCCTGGGCCATCAGATACGCCAAGCAGCATGAGAACAGCCTGGGCCAGACAGGTCTCCCAGAAGCAAGAGGACAGCCTGGCCAGCATGCCCACCACCATGAGGATCCAGCCCAAGTCAGATGCAAGCCCGGAACCATGCAGAAAGCCTGTGCCAGCCAGCACACCCAGCAGTACAAGGAGGCCTGGCCCAGCCAGCACACCCAGCACCATGAGGACAGCCAGGGTCAGCCAGAAGTCACAGCATCATGTGGACAGACTGAGCCAGTCAGCATGCCCAGCACCACAAGGACAGAGTGAGCCAGACAGCACAGTCAGCACCACAAAGAGAGCCAGGGTCATCTACCATGCCCCCAACTCTGGGCCAGCCAACATGTCCCGCACTTTAAGTACAGACTGGATCAGCCTTCAATCGCAGAACCGTGGGAAAATCTGGGAGAGCCAGCACACCCAGCACCATGAGGAAAGCATGAGCCAGCCAACACGCCCAGGACAAGGACAGTGTGTCACACAGTACATCCAGCACCATAGAGACAGCCAGCGTTAGCCAGAATTTACAGCATCATGTGGACAGACAGCCAGTCAGCACGCCCAGCACCATGAAGACAGAATGGGCCGGACTGCACAGCCAGCACCATGACAGTCTGGGTCGGCCAACATACCCAGCACCACAAGGAGAGCCTGCGCCTGTCAAGATGTCTGGCACCATGAGGGCAATCCGAGTCAGCCAGAATTCACAGCATCATGTGGACAGACAGAGCTAGTCAGCATGTCCAGCACCACGTGGACTGGAAGGGCCAGACAGCACAGCGAGCACCATGACAGCCTGGGTCAGCCAGCACACACAGCATCATGAGGACAGCCTGGGTCAGCTAGCGTGCTAGCCCCATGAAAAGAGCTTTGCTCAATCAGCACGCCCAATACCATGAGGACAGCCTGGGCCATATTAATTTGAGTATCCCCAGGAGAACAGCCTGGACCAGACAATACGCTCAGCACCTGAAGACAGCATGACAGACTGTCCTCATAGTTCTGGACATCCTGGCTGATCCAGGCTTTTCTCATGGTGTTAGCTATGGGGGTTGACCCTGGCTGTCCTCACGGTGCTGGGCATTCTGGCTGCCTACCCCCTCCTCTTGGTTCTGAGTGTGCTTCATGGTGCAGTCTGTCCTCCTTGTGATGTGTGTGCTGGCTGGCCCAGGCTGGCCCTATTGTCCTGGTCATGCTGACTGTTCCAAGCTACTCTATGCTAGGAGAAGTAAGCATATCTGAATAAAATGGAAACTGAGAATGTTCATAAAGCAATGCCTCTATCTCTGGGAACATTTATCTTTCTCTAAAGAACTCAAGGAAATAATTCAGTAAAGGTTTGTATGTATTAGTAGCCAGTCAAATTGTACTACTCTGACAAGAAGCTGTCATAAGATAGATAAGTATGGTGTTTCTGTTTGGACAGTATTTATGATTTTAAGATCTGAAATCCCACCATGAGAAATGTATTTACTCTCTTGGAAGAAATTATTCTTTCTGGTTTGAGATGACTTTAGTCTCAAGAAGTTTGACTCATATATGTATTTTTTGATTTTGCGTATTGTGTTTTGTGGTGACTTGACTTCCAAAGAATACCCCATTGTTAATGTGGTAGCATAGGTATTACTTATAAATCAATAGCTTTCTTCTTTACAAAAACAATATTTATGCTCTGAAACAATACATTTATGCTGTGAAACTCAAATGCCTGTGAATTGTACTTTTAAAAAGTATGCCATACTCTACTAGGAAGCAATTAAAACTTTACCTTAAGGAATCTAATTATGGCTTGCCTCTTAGCCAACTGCCATACCTGTATTCTTTGGGCATTTTCTACCTGAGCACCAGAATTCTCTTTTTCAGCCTTTAATTCTGCTGCTTCAGTCTCTAAGCGTTTTCATTTCTGACACAAAAAGTCTTTTTCTCCAACAAGTTGCTCCATTTGTTTGCGGTGTCTCATGGGAGAAACACCAAACAGAGGGTTATGTTGTTCTTTACTTTCTTCCAGTTTTGTAATCTCTCATTTAGATTTCATTTTTAATTCTTCTAAAGTGTATCCAAACTATTTTCTGATGTTCAAATTCTGATTTGAGAAATATATGTCCCCCATAGATTTAAAATAAGTAAAGCTTATTTTATTCAGCTCTACATTTTCCCCTCTTAATCTAGATTCCAAAAGCAGTCTCTCTTCAGTTTCTAATTCTTATATTTGGGCTGTTAACAATTTCTATTTTTCTGGAGCTTCATTTCTTCTGTCTTTAGTTTTCTCTCCCAATTTTCTTAATTCTTCAAGCAGCACCAGAAGATTTTCCTGGTTAGTTTGCTCTTCATTGAACCGGAGCCTGAATTCATTCTGTGACTCTATGTACTCATTCTGCAACCTTGGCTACTCAGGTTTAAGGGTCGGATAATTAACCAAGCTTCACATCATAACCTTTCTTCAATTAACATCTCCCAGAAGGAAAATTTCTTCAGGTCTCTACCAGGAGGAAAATATTGGGAAGGGTTGTCCACATTAGTGAGAGCGCCAACAACCAGGTAAGAACCAAGTAACCTGGCTTTCTTGTTTTAGTTTTCTTTCCAAGAGTATTCCCATTTCTTTCTTGCTAGGCAGAATCTCAGGAGGCCAAATTATAGGAGACTCACACAGTCCTGGTAACCAGCACACCTAAAACAGGTGGCCAGACTTCTGGCCGCAGTCGCCAGCCACCTGGGACACCCCAAAGCTCCATCCAGCACTGCCACTGCACTCTGCTGGACACCCGACAGCTCCGGGGACACCTCATGGCTCCGCGCAGCCATTCCCACTGCAGCGGGCTTGCCACCGGGGACACCTGACAGCTGCAGGCAGCGGCCCCCAAAGCGGTGGGCTCCACTCCCGGGCCAACTGACAGCTCCAGCCAGTGACCTACTGCCCCAGGTTTGCCACAGGGGACACCTCACAGCTCCAGCAAGGGCCGCGACCACACTGGGCTCTGGAAGCTCTAGGCGAGCGCGGTGGGGGCGCTGCGGTTCTACAGCGGGTGTGGGCCCAGCCCTCCCCTCAGGGCGAGGCCTGGCTGCTGGCTGGCGGTGCCGGCTGAGGAGGGGCAGGACGCGGTGTCAAGTGGCTCTGGCGCTCCCGACCCCGGGGCACTCTGAGGTGTCCCAGGAGAGCTCCGAGGGCAGCGGCGGCGAACAGCTCCGGTCCCGGTGGGTGGCCCGTCCTCCTTAGGGCTGCGGGGCCACCAGGCGCTGGTGTCCCGCGGAGAAGCCGCCTCAGCCTGAGGAGCCGCGGACGCGGGAAAGCGGGCCCAGGCCGGTGCTCCACACTCAGGACCGGAATCAACCTGAGCTGAGCATTCGAGGGCCCCTCGCTCCTCTCTCCACTGCGTCCTGCCCCGCGCCCTGGAAGGAAGCCGATGTGCTAGGTGAGGAGTTGATCCTGGCATCCACATTCATGGCAGTGATCTTTTACCTCTTAGACAGACATCCTGAAGCCATAGGAAGGAGGCTTCCCCTGTTTTCACCTTGAAGATGGCATCGGACCACAGGCATTCTGCAGCTTTCTTCTCTGCTGTCTGGAAGTCTGGCTCCTGTGGGCAAGAACTGCCCTGGTTCATTTGTTTCTGCTGCTGTGTAGTACTCCATTCAGAAATACACTGTAACACAAGTCATTTCGATTGCCTTTATATTAAGACATTTACCTTGTTACTAGTTTTGGCTATTTGATGCTCCCTTGAACCCTGGAACATTTACTTTTTTTAGCCACCAGTACATGAGTTCCTCAAAGTCTGTCCTTGAGAGCGGCTTAGCCTAATTGTCGATCAGACAAGCCTGGTTTGTCTTTTTTGTTTGTTTTCTTTTGTTGTTTTTTAAATAAACAACTTCTGGCCCTGTCAGCAGGCTGGAGTGCAGTGGCACGATCAAGGCGCAACGCAGCCTCATCCTCCTGGGCTCAAGCAATCCTCTCACTTCAGCCTCCTGAGTTGTTGGGACCACAAGCATGCACCACCACACCCAGGTTATTTTAAAATTTTTTCTAGAGACACGGTCTTGCCATGCTGCCCAGGCTGCTCTTGAACTCCTGGCCTGGAGCAGTCCTCCCAACTTGGCCTCCCAAAATGTTGAGACTACAGGTGTGAGCCACTACCACTGGCTTCAGTTCATCTTTCATCCGACTAATGCCACATTTCTTTTCAGCATGTATCAGTTTACCCTTCCACCAGCAAACTATGAGGTTTCCATTTTTCTTCTTGCTGTGCCAGCACATGGGGTACTCAACCACTACACTAGTATTTGCCCTTCTGTTGGGAGGGTGTGTCATAGGGGTTTCCATGTAAATATCAGTGAGCTGTAGCATCTTTTCAGATGTCAGTTGGCCACTGGTGTTTCCCTTTCTCACAATTGCCTATTCAAGGTTTCTGTCTACTGTTCACTGAATTATTTTCTTTGCTTATTGATTGTTAGACATTCTTTATAAATTCTAGGAACAGATTCTTTATTAGTAGGGCAAAGCCTCTCATCTTTTTTTTTGGAAATGTGGGGCCCAGTACATTCCTTTTATCTCATTTCCATCTCGAAGGACTGCTTCAGTGGCTCAGTTACATTGCCATCTATTCACTTGCTGACAATGCTCAGTACAGATTAAGGTGTTTTTAATTGTCTTTCTCTCTCTTTTTTTTTTTAACACCATTCATCAAATATTAATTGGGCAAATATTAAATGCTAGGTTTTAAAATTTTTGATTTGCAAAAAAATGGGAGAAGAATATTAGGATTGCAATGGGTATTGGAGGCTGGACCCCTTTAAGTAAACAGGTGCTGGACCGCATCTGCCTTGTCCATTGCTGGTTTTCCACCTTGCCAGGGAGTTCTCTCATATTGTTTGTGAGTGGAGAAACTTCAATTCAGCTTTAGCTCACACCTTTCTTGAATGACTGTCCTATACTGCCTCCTACGTTTGTAGAGGAGTCTCCAGATCAAGAGGCTGGCATGCCAATCTGTCACCTTTTTTATAGGAAAGTTCACTGTGGGCATTTCTACTTAGTTTATCAATTTTTATCTTTCAATATGAAAAACAGTTGTGTCAGACATTTGTATAATATGACAAGGGCAGCAGGACAAAAGAGGCCGCTGCATTTGCAGTTGTTGCAGAGCAGTGGCTGCCTCTGCTGCTTGCTTGGGAGGCCCCTGGGCTGGATGTTATGTGGAGCTTCCATTGCTGCGGAGTTTCTGGATTTCAGTAATGGCTACACGAGGAATAAAACGAGTTCTTGTGAAGGACATATAGATGGAAGACAGCTGTTGGAAAGCTGTCACGTATGTATCTTGAGGACAAGTCTTAACTTTAGATAAGAAGAATGGCCCCGGCTGCCCCATCTACAACTGCTATGATGAAAACGTGTTTCTCTTGAGAAGGAACAAAGCTGGAAATGCACCATGTGACTGCTCTCTGGCAGTCTCCAGTCAGTGCTTCCTCAGCCAACATGTTCTTGGCAGCCACTTCCTAAGAATTGTTCCATTCTCAAGTGCAGAAGATCACCTCCAACCCAGGGATTCCTGGCAAGAGAAACAGAAGCCATGAGAGCAACAACTTTCTGAGCAAAGCTGCTAGAACAGCAGAAGGGCAGGAAAGAGGAGGCATGCAGTCCTTGTCATGGAGGACCAGTAAGAAGGGGATTTTAGGGACATTTGCCAGCCCACCCCAGTAGCCTCTAAACTCTAGAGAAGGAGCTAGAGCAGGAGAAATAGAGCCCAGCCTGGCCGAAAGGGCAGACACTGAGGAAGCAAACCAAATGTTGAAGGGAGTAGGAGCAGGCAGTTTAGCAGAGTGTAGGAAAGGCCTTAGCTGGAAGACACAGCTTCTTATGGGGACACATTCAGGGAAAGGCCTTCTTTGTACAGGAAGTTATGGGCAGTGCTTTGGTGTTAAGTCCTCCTTGGTCAGACCCCAGAGTATGCACTCAGGGGAGAAGCCCTTTGTGTGTTGTGAGCGTCAGCAGGGCTTCAGTTGTAAGTCAACTCTCCAGATACAAAGGTCACACTCAGGGGAGAAGCATTTCTGTTTTCTTTTTTTTTTTTTTTTTTTTTGAGATGGAGTCTTGCTCTGTCACCAGGCTGGAATGCAGTGGCGTGATCCCGGCTCACTGCAACCTCCACCTCTCAGGTTCAAGCAATTCCACTGCCTCAGCCTCCCAAGTAGCTGGGATTATAGGCGTGCACCATCACACCCAGCTAATTTTTTGTATTTTAGTAGAGGCGGGGTTTCACCACATTGGCCAGGCTGGTCTCAAACTCCTGACCTCAGGTGATCCACCTGCCTCGGCCTCCCAAAGTTCTGGGATTACAGGTGTGAGCCACCACACCCAGCCCCAGGAGAAGCATTTTCTATGCAATGAATGTTCATGCTATTATACTGAAAAGTTGACTCTCATCACCTACCAGAGGACACACTCAGGGGAAGGAAAGCCTTATGTGTGCAAGGAGTATGGGTAGTGCTTCAGACAGCTGTGGGTCCTCATGCAGCACCACAGAACACAAAGGAGAAATCCTTTGTGTGCAGGGAGTGTGGGAAAGGTTTCTGATTAAAGTCCAGTCTTCTGAGATGCCAGAGCATCCACTGGGTCCTCAGTGCCCTGTGTGTAAGAATGTGGGTGGGGCTTCAGCTTTAAGTCCTCATCAGACACCAAAGAACATGCTCATAGGAGAAGCCCTTTGTGTGAAGGGAATTCAGGCAAGACTTCATCCAGATGTTAGTTCTCATCAGACATCAGAAGATGCACTCCAAGGAAATCTCTATGTGTGCAAGAAGTGTGGGAAAGTCTTCAGGTTGAAGTCAAATCTACTCAGAACCAGAAGACACACTCAATGGGAGCAGCATTTTTTCATTCTCAGAGCATGGGAGAGACTTTTTCAGAAAGTCAATTCTTGTCTTGCACCAGAGGGCACACTTGGGGGAGAAGCCCTATGTGTGCAGGGACTGTGGGGGCACCTTCAGCTGTATGTCAGCTGTCATCAAACATCAGACAACACACTCAGGGGGAAAAGCCTTTTTATGTGGTGAGTGTCAGTGGGGCTTTAATTAAATGTTAACCATGGTTGTGCACCAGCAGATGTGCTCCAGGGAGAAGCCTTATGTGGCGAGGCTTCAGGCACCAGTCCATCCTCATGAGACACCAATGGATACACTCTGGGGAGATGCCCTTTGTGTGCAGGGAGGCTTCAGTGTGAAGTTAAATCTTGTCACCAGAGGAGGCCCTCAGGGAAGATGGTTTTATGTCTAGGGAATGTTGGCAGGGCTTTGAATGCTAGCTGGCCTTTGTCAGACATAGGATATGCTCAGGGGAGAAGCAGTTTCTGTGCAGGGAGTATGGATGGGGCTTTGGGAAGTCCATCTCAGTGTACACTACTAAAGCTCATTCAAAAAGAGATAGACACCATGGATAGCCCTATAGCTCTTAAGATAAAGTCTCATAAACTACCTGATAGCTTCTTCATTGTGAATTTTATAAAAAAATCTGAGGAAGACATAATGCCAGTTATATACAACCTCTTCCAAAATATTGAAAAGGAATGGATACTTTAGATTCTATGAGACTAGCATTATCCTGCTATCAAAATCAAAGACCTTACAAGAAAACTGCAGACCAATGTTCATCATTAATATAAATGCAAAACTCTAAACAAAATTTTAGCAAATTGAATCCAATAATGAAAATACTATACATTGTGACTGTGGGACTGGTTTCAAGAATGCAGAGTTGGCTTAACATTAAAAAGTCCATCAATGTGAATGATATCAACAAGGCGATGGACTAGGAACTCCAGGCCCTTGTGCCCCACAGAGACACCCAGTTAATAACAATATGTAGACCAAAATACCAATGTGAACTCTAGAAACCAGTTAAGGGACTGCAGCACATAGGTGACTGCATAGCAAGAGAAGAGACTATACAGAGAAAGTTATAAGTGTTTGTCAAATGTTGGTTCCTTCTGCCTTTCCCCCACATGGGCAGGACAACACAATTGGGAAGTAGTAATATCCTGATTACCAGATCTGTCTTTAGTAGAACAGAAGAAAAAGAGTGGAACTTGCATCCTGCATTTTGGCTTGTTTTAGGGCTGCCCAAGGGATTGGTTTCTTTCTCACCTGGCTCACAGTGCTGGTTGGAATGGTGTAATAGTTTGATTTCCAAGACAGAGACTACTGGAAACAAAGTTGAGCACTGTGGCACATTACAGCAGTAAGGACAACAAGCTATCAGGTTTCTGTAGTCTATGAGACTTCAACTTAAGTTTCTTATTGTAGCAAAGGGAGACTACATCTCCCTTTTTTCCTAACATATTTTCATGGTCAGCTTCTGAAAAACTATCCAGTTACTGGTGTCACTGATATGCAATCATGAAAGTAGCTTCTATCTGCTGAACACCTGCATATCAGATACTGTTCTAGAGGTTCTTTCAGACTAGACTATCCCTTTTCATTCTAATGCTCACAACACTGCAAACCAAGTGTTTAGAATATCACTTTCAAGATGAGGGACTTGCCAAGGGTCCCAAGAGCCAGGTAGACTCCAAGCTTTTTCTACTAAACTAGGCTGCCTCCAGGTAAATCAATTAAATAAACACTTTATTATTGTAACCTCCATTCTGCAAACCTGAGTCATTAGAAGTACCAAAGAAATGTTCCTATCCTGAAATTGATTGGTGAAGTAAATGGTACAAGGCATGAACTAAAGCTACTTTCAGATGTCTGTTTTTTGGTTTTTACCTTCATTCATATCTTTACAAGGTATCAATATATGATATTATGCTTCCCTAATGTTCTTTTTTTTCTACTTATATGAAGAAACACAAAGAGGTTTATAGATACCAGCGGTCTGCTGTGCAAGAACCTAAATAAACTCAAAATATATCATTTGTGTGCAGTGAGGACTGCACTTTGCTCAGAAGGACTGAGCTTGGCTGGCAAGGTGACTTCCAAAGCAGCCATGTTTTCTCTTTCCTCAGACATCCATGGAAATCATAGGGTTAATTTAATTTAAATTAAGAGGACACTAGTGAAGCTAATTTTCTTTAGAGTTTACAAAAAGGGCTCCTCCTTTGCCCCCCTTAAATATGTCATCTATGGAAAACATGAAAATAACTTGGCAATAATTCAAAATTTTTCTTCCTAGAAAACTAATTGGTTTTAAAAATTAAGCCCCATCTTGCAAAAATTGTTTAACAAAGAAAATTAGTCTATACTAAGAATTTTGCTCCATGATACTGAAAATGACCATCGATAATCAATGATACTTAACCTAGATGATAATTCTTTTGCTACAATAAGAAGGTTACCTCCACAGAAGGGGAGAGGTAGAAAATAAAAAACCGTTACTTTGACCAGGGAAGTGAAAGCAGAGGGAGTCAAGTGGCTGGATTTGCATTGCCAAATATATATATAGTTCCCATAGGACAACAATCTCATTATTCCAAATCCAGGTGGCCATAATGGGTTGCCCTGTTTTTCCATGGTCCAGTGTGGGACCCAAGTCCATCCTAATTGCCTGAGGCATGGATCAGAGCCTGTAATGCCACATCCTTTTAAGAGAAAGTCTCCACCAATTTACATGGGACTTGAGAAAATGATTGCCTTTTATTCCCAAAAGAACACAGTCTTTTCCTATGTGGCTGTGGATATCCTGCTATTATGCCCAGTTACATGGACTGGAAACTGTACTGTTGTCTTTCTTAAACTGCTCTTTTGAGTGCTTAGAAATGAGCCCAACACTTTGTAAATGCTCAGTAAATATGAATGAAGTCAATGAATGGACATAGCAAGATATTCACGTGGTAGCACATGGGTTGGAATGCCTCAGAAACATCTTTGTGGTGGGATATGTGACATTTCATTCATGCAGGTTAGACATTTTGTATTGGCAAGTGACTGAAGGTATAGACTAAAAAACTAAAATTATCTGTGTGATTGGCTACAGCCATCCGTACTGAATCAGAGCATGATAATTATAATGAAACACATCAGGCAAGGATTAATTCAAATATAAATCATTGTTTAAAAAAGGAAAAAGAAATAACCATGATGGTTTTTAAAATCAGCTTTTTTATTAGAGCAGTGATTGTCAGCAAGAGTTCATTTTGTCCTACTCTCATCCCTGCAGAAGACATTTGGCAACATCTGGAGACATTTTTCATGATCACAACCTGAGAAGGAGGTGATGCTGGCATCTACTGGGCAGACACTAGGGATGCTGCTAAATATTATATACAGGATAGTGCCCTACACCAAAGACATATCTGGCCCCAAATGTTAAGAGCGCTCAAGTTAGAATTCCTGAATTGGAGAAATAAACCTTACGGCTGCTCTGATCAAAGACATAAAATTTATGAAGGCAACCTATTCATGACAAAGATAAGTTGACAACATCTGAATTTTTATGATAGCACCCTGTGTCAAAAAAGTTCTAAGTAGGAAAACAGAAACTTTAAGTGCTTACTATAGAGACCATTTAATGCAGAGAATCGATGACACAAGTGATGAAAGGGCTGAGAATCAAGACAGAGGGTGTTGAGGAAACCCCAACATTTGGCAACAGGCTGAAGCCACTATCATCCCCAGACTTGACTGATGAAAGGAGAAGGTGGTGTTCCTGGAATACATGGGGTAGGATCACCTGGAAGAAACATAATCAGCATGGCAGATCACTCCCACAAGACCTGGAGCTGCAGAAAGGATGCTGCTGCTGCCCAGGTGCCATCCGACACAGACTGGGAGGGAGCAGCTGCCCGCCTTACCCCTTTATTCTGTTCTCTCGTCTTCTGTGGAGTGAGAGCAAAGGAAAGGCAGCCTGCAGTGTCGTCAGCACCTCACCCATTCCCCACCCCACCCCACTGCAAAACAGCCCATCATGGGAAGAGCAAAAAGTGTGTGGGGACAAATAGGCTCCAAAGAGCAGCAGCAGTTGTTCTTATTCCACTCAACATCCCTTCTCTATGAACAGTTACCTCTCACACACAATTCAGGCTTTCACCTACAGAAAGCAACACTCACTTCTTCCCACCACGGGGCTGCAAGTCCTGCCAGTCCCTGTGTTCATCTCAAATCCAAGAACTCCAGGTACTGCAACCTAATTTTCATCTAGTCTAAAAGAAACTTCTCACAGTCTGATGGCCTATGAGTGAAACTGAAAATAATTTGCTAATATACACACAAAAGATCCATAACAGCCACAGTCTTCATTTCTGTCACGGGTCATTAGGCTACTGCTGGTATTGATTTCAATCTCATTCTTCTGTGACTCTATTCATGTTACTTTTTGCTTTCAACCACTACCTTGTGAGTGAAAGCAATTCTTTTTCTCTAGGAGGTATGAGGCCTTAGTGACACTACCTTTGTTGGACATTTATCACCTTCCAATGACATTAACCATCAAACATGATAGTACTGAGAATCGCCCCAGAGAATCCCACTGGCTCCAAATAGGTCTTCCTTGTCCTCATTGTTTAGCAACAAACCTATTTCCGTGATAACTGGCATTATTCTTGCCAGATAAGAAAGCAGTGCTCTTTTTTTTTTTTTTTTTTTTTTTGAGACAGAGTCTCACTCTCGCCCAGGCTGGAGTGCAGTGGTGCGATCTCGGTGCACTGCAACCTCCACCTCCCGGGTTCAAGTGATTCTCCTGCCTCAGCCTCCTGAGTAGCTGGGATTACAGGCGCATGCCATCACACCTGGCTAATTTTTGTATTTTTAGTAGAGATGGGGTTTGACCATGTTGGTCAGAGTTGTCTCAAATTCCTGACCTCATGATCCACCCGCCTTGGCCTCTCAAAGTGCTGGGATTACAGGTGTGAGCCACCGTGCCCAGCCTCAAAAGCAATACTCTTAACTAATTATCTATCAGCTCAGTAGTGTCCTGGCATGAAGGGCCCACCAGGTGAAGTTGTAATCATTTTGTATTCTCTGGTAGACACTCATTTTGGGAGCTAAACCTCAAAAGCAGCAAATCCCAAGGCTGTGAGATGAGAAGATAAACCTGAGTGGGCTATTAGATAGTGAGAAGGTTCATACCCACTTCTGTGCCTTAGTTCTTGGATCCATGGATTCTGCCTTTGGGGAAGAAGGAGAGTAGATGTAGAAAGCCTACACTGCATGCTACACAATCCTCTGACCCACGGGATGTTGTTCCCAAGCTGGTGTGGTGTCTCACTTTCCAGTAGAACTTCCACATGGTCTCTCAAGCTCCTTCTCCTAGTGTTATGGTTCACAGGAAGAACAGCACATTTACGGTTATGGTCCTCATGGCTACATCTTTCCTCTGTTGAGCATTTTTTTGTTTGGGCATGCTACATGGGATACCATCACGACGCCTGAGCATCCCGTGAGTCTACAGAAAATGGTGCTGAAGCATAGCAGAGAGGGAAGGTAAATCCATGTGCAGAAGAAGCTCTATTACAATGATGGCAATTTTGTGCCCCCTCTATGATAGAAGGGGTCCCGCGTCATAAACCTGCCCCCAGGAAGCTAGCTTGCCTCCCCAGGGAATGATGGGCAGGAAGGACTCTGAGTTGGCCTTCAGTGTGGGCAGTTAAGGCCCTCAATTCTACTGGCAGGCAGATTAGCTTCATGAGAAAAAGCCCGCGGCACTGAGCCTATGCATACCTTTCATTCCTGACACCGCTGCCAAGTTATACACAGGCCCATTGGGTAATCTCTGAGGCAGCTGAGAAAAGAAGCTGTGTTTTGTAATTTTTTGGGGGGTGGGGGTGGTCCATGTAAACATTGAGAACCTGTCTTGAAATTGATGACTTTTAGTGATTATTCACATGGCCACAAATATTCTTACCTCATGTGCCACTTCTGAAAAGTCCCTCCATATATGTCTTCTCTACAACTTTCTGAGTCTCTGAGCAACTGGAAAAACCACTGGCCACTTCCTACCTATTATTGTAGAGCCATACATCTACAATATCTCCTTTCACACAAAGTTACATTCAGATACACTGACCAAACTTCTGTTCACTTGGGTTATGGAATGGTTTACTTTCAGCAGGTGCCAGCCTTTTATGCAGACCCATGTGTAAACCAAGCTGAAGTTTTCTGATTCTTCATCATGTGATCTCATAATCTTTACAGGCCAAAGGGGTGTTTTGCAGAAGGGAAAGCAGTGCAGTAGGAGCAGGTACTGTGACAGCCTCCATTTCAGACTCATGTAAATTATTGTGATTCTGTACTTGCTATAGTGTAGTCTTTTCCATGCCATTTCTAGGGTACACAGAATCGACACTGCTGTTATCACCCAATTGTTTGGATTAGCAGATAAGATAGCCAGTTGTTTGGATTAGCAGATAAGATACTACTCAGCTCAGTTTACAATAGGCAGCTCAGCTGACATAATCAGTGTCCCATGATCGTGGATTGAGTTGCTACCAGGACCTAGTCTCTACAGCGGAATCAGGTGAGTCTTGCTTTGGAACTGGCTTCTGAAGGGTGACAGTAGTCAGGCAGCCTGTGTGCAGGGCCCTTGTGCAAAGCTCATGTACAAGGCAGGAATTCAGGACACCTCCCCACCTTCCTGGTGTCCTGAATTCCTCTGTGCATCTGTGTCCTACAATCCTCACAAGAACCCTGCAAAATGGGGAGTATTCTGTACATTTCACAAATGGGAAAACTGAGGTCCCCAAATGCTAGAGGCCACAAATTCACGTGCATAGCATGGCCCCTCTAACCTCAGGAGGCTGCCCACTCGAGGTGCCCTGAGGTGCAGGCAGGGAGGCCCTTCTAGCCCCGGGATCTCTGATGCACTTTGCTTTCTTTTGTGATGTTTGTCAGGAAGATGAGAACCAAAGTTGCTCAAGTGCTTTTAAGTATAGTTGTAGGTTAAAGACTTACCCTTAACTTTGCAGTCTAGATTTTTGGATTCTGATTGTATTAATCTTACTGTGTCCTGTGAATCACCTCACCCATTGGGACAAAGATGGGGATGTTTGATTGACTTTGAGTAAATAACATATTTATTCAAGGATGTGGTCAATATATATCCATAGTATACTGAGCCTGAGCCTCTGTGGGGTTACTGAGCATCAGGGTCACAGATGAGGGGGAGCAGCGCGGGAGGGTGGAGAAGCTCACGGTGCAGGGGCAGGAGCCGCAGAGTGGGAGGGAGGAGAGAGGGTGCTGAGTGGACTGCTGGACAAGGGGTTCAGGATAGAAGTCACCTGGGAACACAGGGACCTTGGCAAGAAGGTAACAGGACTGTAACAGGTATCCAAGGCATTAAATTAAAGATACCTTTATCTTATCTTTGTAAAAATCAAAGCTTCTGGTCCATCGGAGAATCCTTGTATGAATTTCTTGAGGAAAATGGGGGAGACCATGACAGCTGCCCTCAGCCCTCTGGGTCAATGTGGAGCATGGAGGGAAAAGCAGCTGCCTGACCTCGATCTCTCCAGAGAGTTCCAGCACAGAGAAGAGCAGCCCACAGCCATGCAGCTGCTGCTCCGACCTCAGCAAGCCTGATGGGAACGTCGAGGACTCCATGCTGCCTCTGGCAGAGGAAATGAGAAAGATCGCCCTGGAGTCCGCCCGGTGTCCTGAGAACAGTCTGGTAGCTGTTCCGGAGACGCTTACTGGATCTATTTGTTTTCAAGTGGCTCCATCTAGAGGCGGACTCCAGTCTCTGCAGATGCCAGAATTCAAAGGGCCAAGCTCCCCGCACTCCTCCTAGGAGGGATCCACAGAGCTAAGGAAGCTGCCTTGTACCTATGTCTCCCAGAAGAGGCTGACCCGCGGTTGAGTCCCTCCCCCAGATGCTGTGCTTCAGTTTCTCTGGAATTTCTGAAGGCAGAAATGGAATTTTCATTGCCTCTCTGGATTCCACTTCCTACAACCCTTCCCAACCTCACTGACTTCCTTTCTGCTCCATAGACATCCTGGCCCGCTGAGGCCTTACAGCCTATTCTGGCTGTGCTTTCTGACACCTGTACCCATGGGGCTCAGTCCCTTCAACTTTCCCAGTCTTTGCACAAACATCACCTTCTTACTGAGACCTGCATTGAACATTTCAATTAAGATTATCTCCCCCAGTCCTCTGGATTCCTTTTATTTATGACTACTTTCTCTACAGCACTTGTCCTTTTATAGTATAGTATATTACAAGAAATAAAAATGAAACCTCAAGCCCTCCAACCAACTGGACTGAACAGAGCCTCCTTTTGGTCAAAGGGCACCCAAAGAAACCAAGAAACTGAATTGCCAGCCATGATGGGACAGGAGGTCAGACATGCCATAGTGTGCCACTTCCTAATGCATCTTTCACCAGAATTCTGTCCTAAGGAGCAAGCAGAAATCAGCTCTGGAGAACAAGAAACCAGCAACCCATTCCTTTATCACTTTTAGTCAGTCCTCTGAGGTCATGACCAGACTTCTCATTCCTCTTTGCAGTTTGTGTGACAGCAAACCACTTTCTAATGTATTCCATCCTAAAAAGTGACCACTGTCTCTGAACTGGTTTTGGCCAACTCAGAGGATGTGCAGGGAGGGTTTTCATGGCCCCTGCTTCACCTTTTCATGTCAGAAGGCTGAAAACACCCCCTTTGAATTATGCTGACATTGCCATTTTTTGAACATGCGACCCATGAAGAAGCATGAAGCTCAGTTGGACATATGAATGCTTCTTTAACAAACATTCACAACTCCTATAGCTTATGAAATATGGATATTTAACACCTCAGTGTTCCCGAGAAAATCCAAAGTGTTCATGATATATTATCCTTGTGTATGCTTTCATGGATACAACTGAGCTATTTACATTTATATTTGTATATTTTATTGAGATAAAATTAATATAACCTCAAATTTGCCATTTTAAAGTGTAATATTCAGTGGCATTTAGTACATTCACAATATGTGCAACTACTTCTATCAAGCTCCAAAACATTTTCATCACCCAAAAGAAAACCCTATATCAATCAAGCAGCCATTCCCAGGTCATCTTTTCTCTCTGTTACCTGCTTTCTCTCTCTATGGCTTTACATGTTCTGGATATTTCATACAAATATGCACGATTTGTATCATGCAATATGTGACTTTCATCTGGCTTCTTTCACATTTTTGCTGGACTCTCTCATGCCAACATGGTCATATTGGTATTTGGCTGGAGGTTGGCTGGTGTCCCACATGGATCTTGATTGCTTGGAGTGGAGTGACCTCAGATATAGTTCTGATAGTTGTCTGAAGTGCCCAGATTTCCTCCCTGTGGCTTCTCATCCTCTAATAGGCAGGAACTCTACCTACGTGTCAGCCATCCAAGCATCACAGGGGAGCAAGCCCCCCATGCAGGCATTACCAAGAGCTGCTGGTGTCAAGTTTGCTGCACACAGATTGGCCAAAGCAAGTCAGAGGCCACCCATATAAAAGGGATGGAGAAAGTAGTCACCTCTTCAGTGGAGTTACACTGTCACATTAGAATGTAAACAATGAAGGAAAGAACTTACAGGCATTTTTGCAACCTGCCACATCCTAGGATCAAGAGCAAATTAATTAGAGACCGGAAGTAGAGAATTACATGGAGGAATATCGCTCAAAAGGGAAGAGGAGAAATGACTCAAGCAATGTGCAAGAAACATCTACATGTTGCTGGGAGAAATTTTGAGAATGCACATGAGAGAGAATAACAGAAGACAGGTTATGAACAGAAAGGAGAGCTCCAGCCTTATTGCACACATGGATGGGTTGGTTATGAAAAGCAGCATGGAGAATCTATTCAGTGCCAGGAGAGAAGAAAAACGTTCTCAGCAAGGATACAGAATATGAGATTGATGTAATGGTGGGACTTAGGGGAAGTAATATTTTGACTGCTTTCTCCTTTTTGAAATATTCAGTGTGCTGTCAATTGAACATGAGACTGGGAGTTATGTTGGTGGCTTGAGATTAGAGAAGTTATAAGATAGCCATCAAGAAGAGTGAGAATGTGAATAGATAAGAAATAGTCTAGAAAATGTGGTGTGATTGCTAGCCAGAAGTGAAAGCTCACTGGATAAGTGGTGAGGAATTTGATATAAGTTCACTTAACATGCTTTTATGTTTTTGTCTGTTCTTGTTTATCTGAGCAGGATGGCATGTACTAGGCAGAATAGTAGATTTAAGTGAGATTGGATTTTTTTTGTATGGTGAGGGGTAGGAGGCAGGAAGAAAAAAAGCAATGCAATCAGATATTTTTGCAGGCAGTGGTTATAATGCTAGATCTTATAAGGTTAGGTAGAGAGAGGAGAGAGACTAAGAGACTGTTTTGGAGGATAAAGAGATCAGTGTTGTCAAGCGGATTAAATGAGCTGGAAATAGCTGGTAATAGGAGAATGGGATGCTTGAAAATGAAATATAGAGTTTCCAGTGGTTAGTAATGACAGCCTCTAGTGTGTGAGCAGGAGAAAGAGAGAAAGAAGTGGGTGCAGCAAGAGTGTTGGAAGAGAGGAGACCACAAAACTGGGAGGGTGAAGATGCTGGACAAATCATCTGCATGCCACTACAGTCAGTCAAAACCATGGGGGGGTTGAGCCGGGGAGCGACACCGTGAGGCAGAAGCTCAGGAGGGAAGCAACATGGGGTTAGCAGATTATTCCATGAGAACTGTGATAGATAATGTAGACCAATGACCCAAGTTCCACAGCTGAAGCGATAGCGAATTATCTGACAGTCGCACTGGGAATCAAGGAGGATATGCCCACCTTCAGGCCTGTTGGTACAAGGGGCATGGGAAAGAATCATTCTACTACTTGAGACAGTTGTAAGAGGACCAGTGACTTTAGAGTGGAGCAAGGAGATGAAATAATTTTCAGAACAGAGACAGAGGATGCAGTGAACTCACCTGTGAGCTACTCCGATACTCATCATGTGTGTTGGAAAGGTTGTGAAACTGGGGAAGAGTGAGGGAAAAGATCAGCAAAGGAAACTTACAGAGCCAGATGGACCTTGGGGATGGGATGTTCTTTTTGTGAATAACAGTAACAACAATATACATTATGTACATAGAAACACGGTAATATGCATTAAAACACTACAATAATTTTCTGTTGTGAAGGCAGAGGTGGAAGTGCATCCAAAGTTTTGAAATGAAGTTCTGAATATAGAAGTAGAATTTAAATAGAATCTCTAAGAATATGAAATATTGCTTTTGGTAAATGATTGGTCACAGTCCACCAGTCTCACAGGCTAAAGTGAAGCTACAGTTACACCCTATGCGAATGATTGATTGCAGAAAGTGACCAATCAGAGGCTGAAATGAAGTTACATAGTTATACTTCTATGCAAATAAAGAATTGGTCCACAACCAGCCTGATTGATTGCAGGAGGGAACCAATCAGAGATACTTTCAGTTTTTCATCTGCCAGCAGAAAAGGCAGGCAGATTTCCAAAGGGAGTAGGCTCTGGTTCTTTAGTTACTTGGGCATGAAAAGATGGGGTTTTCCTTTGGATTCAGTTCTAGGAAATCAGCATGAATTGGTCTTAGGTTCCCTGCCTCCAGACCCTATTCTCCTGCCTCAGATGCACCTTCCAACCATCTGCTTAGGGAACCTACTGATATAAATACCAGCCTCATGGGGAAAACATGGACAATGCAGTTTTACCTAAAAAGGACACTCTGTTACCTTTCCTACAATGATTCTCAAAGATTGACAACTGTAGTTACTGGGATACCCCTATTTTTAAGAGCTCTTTTCTAATGAGACCTATCCATCTGTTCAATTACAGTAACTATCTTACCGAATGGAAGGTCTTGACTGCATCAGGTTCTTGGCATTTTGAACAAAACACACAAAGCAACAAAAGAGCAAAGAAATGAAAGACAGACAAGACAACAACAAGGAAAACAAAGTAACGAAGGCACAGATTCACTGAGGAAGTGAAAGTACAATTCACAGAGTGGGAGCTGGCAAGCAAGCGGCTCTAGCTCCTCTGTATCGCAGTGCTCCCCAGGGTTTTTGTAAAGGATATCCCCAGGTGCCCTTCAGAGGCCTCCAACTGGTTACACCCTATGAAGAATTGAGAACAATCAAAGGCTGAAGAGGAGGTTGGCCCACAGCCAATCAGAGGCTGAAGTGGAAACTTCTGTCCTGTTACCACAGGAGCAAGGTGTAGCCTGTGTGCTGCCTAATCTTGCCTAGAACTGCTTGCATCTGCTGTTCTTTTGCTTGTGCCTTAACCTTTGATTACCCTAATTCCCTATTCTGCCTTATTTCTCCATGAGAGATATGGTCCCAATAAATCTTTTTTTAAAATATATATTTATTGCATTTTAGGTTTTGGTGTACATGTGAAGAACATGCAAGATTGTTGCATAGGTACATACATGGCAATATGGTTTGCTGCCTTCCTCCCCATTACCTATATCTGCATTTCTCCCCATGTTATTCCTCCCCAGTCTCCATAAATCTTTATGGGAGGCAAAGGGCTGAAATTTTCTGTAGCTTCTTCCTGCTGGTCGTGGGCGTTGTTCCTGCCTATTAGGGACCATGGTTCTCTGTCCCTAGGTAGTTAGGTGGGTATCTGTTGGTTGTAGTAAGCCTTGTACTTGGTTGTAAAAGGTATGGCTGGCTTGATTCAGTCATGACAATTGGATATTTTGGCCCAACTGGCTGAAACCCTTGCACAAGCATCATACGAATGTGGAATTGCCGTGAGAGAGCAAGAAAAATCAGTTAACATTTTAAGCAAAATTGAATTTCATATGGGCACATAATAATTTTTGCTCTTGGGGGCTTACAGATTCTTAAGAAGGCTATGGGCAGTAAACTGATCCAAGTTTCTGATGTTTCCTGACATAACTTAGCTAACACCTGTTTTAGAGTATGATTAGCCCTTTTTACTTTTCCAGAGGATTGAAGCCTCCATTCTGAATGCAAATAGTATTTGATTCTGAGAGCTTTGGCAACCCCTTGAGTTATTTGAGAGACAAAAGACCATTATAACTTTGGAGGCTTTGGGGTAACCCAAACCAGAGGATTATTTCCATTAGGAGAAACTTTATTACCTAATTAGCCCTCTCTGTTCTGGTATGGTAAGAGTAACCCAGCCAGCAAAAGTGTCTGTTAGTACTAACAAAATCTTGTATCCTTTACAAGCTGGTATATGGGTAAAGCCCAATTGCCAGTTGTCCCCTGGGGAAGTTCCCCTTCTCTGGTCTGGTTCTATTAGAGGCCCCCAATAGTTGAAGAATTTCGAACCCAGGCTTTTTGGGGGAATTCTTACCAGTTAGTAGTCCTCTTTCTTTCCAAATTGCAGCACGAGCATGGTGTATGAGAAATGCATATTTGTAATCCGTATAGATGTTAAATTTTTTTGCTTTTCTCATTATCAGAGCTCTGGTAAGCTACATGCAGGGAAAGGCTTAGTGACATCTGGGATGCCAAAAGCAGGAGCTTGACTAACAGCCCATTTTAACTTGGCGAAGGCTTCCTTCATTCTGAGGTCCACTCCACTGACTCATTTTCTGGCCCCCTTGTTGCTTCATAAAGGGGTCTTTCTATGATCCCAAATTTGGTACTCATATACTACAAAAACCAACCATTCCCAGAAAGGAATGAAGATGTTGCGTGTTATTGGGGGTGGATGGAGCAGTCCCAGACCTCATATAGCTGACACCCAATCTGGGGATATCTGCCAGGCTCTGGGGTTTAAGATATACCCCAAATATTGGACCCACTGGACAGTGGCTTGAGCCTTCTTTTTGGACACTTTGCATCCTTTGTCTGCCAGAAAATTCAACGTCCTTATAGTATTTTGGTCAAATGCCTCCCAGGTTGGGCTACAAATAAGAAGGTCATCTACATACTAGAGTATACTCTCATTTTCTAGTGGAAGAATCCTCAGATCCATTTACATGGCTTGGACAACAAAATATGGAAGCTGTTCTGAAAGCCCTGAGGGGTACTGTCCAGGTGTACTGTGATTTTTCTCTGCTGTTAGGATCTTCCCATTCAAAAGCATAAAGGCATTGAGACTCCAGGGGCAGAGGAATGAAGAAAAAGAGCATAAACCATATTGCATTCCCCAGCACCTGAATCAGAAGAGTATATGAATCTGACCATATGATATTCCCCTGAAGGCTTATAACAGGTAAGATGGGGGTATCGCAGGAAGAATTGCAGGGTTTTAGAAGTCCATGGGCAAGCAACTCCTTAACTACAGACGTAGGCTCTTTCTTGCTTCCAGCTTCATTAGGTATTGTTTTCAGCAGGGAAAATGACTGGGGTCTCTAAGCTGTATTTGGACTGGCACTGCTGTTCTAGCCCTTCCAAGCCTCCCAGTATACCATACTAGTGGGTTGACCTGTTTGTTGACATGGCCTGGAATATTGTCTGCAACACTGACCATAAGCAATCTTGCCGGGTGGTGCTAAAATTGTAGCAGCAACCCTATTTTAACCATAATATCCCTTCCCAACAGGAGGACTGGGCAGCTTGGTACTATTATAAACTCCTGCTGAAAAATTTGTTTTTCAAATTGGCAGGTTAAAGGAGGGGTGATATGCCTGGAATTCCTGACTTTATTTTTCCCTTCCATTCCTATAACAGTCATGGTCCTAGTGGAGGGTTTTCCTGCATAAGAAGTAAGGTCAGATTAACTTGTCCCTATATCAAAAAGAAACTGAATTTGTGTACCCATCATGTCCAGAGTTACCTGGGGCTCTTTAATAGCAATGATTATGTTCCTGGACAGGGCAGTGAGGAAGTCTGTGGGCCCCTTCAGTCTTTAGTTCCTACTTTTGCACTGCCAGTCTTGACTGATTGAGCCCCTCGGTGAGGGCAAGGCCAGTCAATTCTCCAGTGCCAGGGCTTGTAACTGATATTTTTGCATTGACATCAGGGGCCTTGCAAGGGCCTAGTGCAGTCCTTTGCCCAGTGTCCTTTTTTCTTGCACTCAAAGCAAGAGCCTTTGCTGGCATCACCTTTATGGTCCTTTGGGTTTTCCTTGGACACTCTCTGGGCATTGCCAATGATGGCTGCCATAATTTTGGCTTGCCATTTTTCTTTACTCTGTTCCCTTTTTCCCTCCTTCAGTTCACGATTGTTATATGCCATGAAGGCAGCATTGAGAAACTGATTTTGGTTAGTTTGTGGTCCCATTTGTAATTTTTGGAGTTTCTGCCTGATTTCCAAGGTGGACTGGCTGATAAAATGCTGTGCCATTAGCATCCTACCCTTATGACAGAAGGGTCTAAATTTGTATATTTCCTGAAGGCCTCTTCTAAGCTCCCATGAAACATAGCTGGATTTTCTTCCTTCCCTTGTTTGACTTCCCTGACCTTATTATAATTTATAGCCTTGGTTATTCCCATTTTCATTCCTCTGAGGAGTGCCTCAAGAAACTTCACTCATCTGTTTATTCCACAGGAGTATTATACTCTCAGTTAGGGTCAGTGGTAGGCACCATGTCTGGGCCCAGGTGATTGCCCTGAGGGTTTAATGCAAACATCATCGGCCTGTCAGCGGGCAGCCTCAAAAATCCTTTCCTTTTCCATAGGGGTTCAACAGCTTGCCAAAATGAATTAGATATCTTTTCACAATAATGCAAAAGCCAGAGTCAAGGTCTGGAACCCATCCACAAACTTGCCAGGATCCTTAGAGTACCTTCCCAGCATGTTTTTACATCGTTGGATATCAGTTATGGAAAATGGGACTTGCACTTGAACTGGCTCTTCCGCTCCTGCTATTTCCCTAAGAGGCAATAGCGCTGAGGGAGAAGCTGAGTAGAGCGTTCCACTCTGGGTGTGGTGGGGGCTTATTATGATTTGTTCCTCCTCTGGGGTGAATTGCATGGTTGGAGCATTTGGCAAGGGATTTTATGGGGGTGGCTGTAGTTCCCCCTCAGAGACAAGTGGCCCTTGTAAGAGGAGGTCACCTACAATATCTAGGACTTCCTTTTTGAGAGCCAGTCTTAGGAGCTTTTAATTCAGATGGTTAAGGATATAGCCAAGCAGGTAATCAGGTGGAATAGATAGGATATTTTCCATAATAGTTTGGAAGAGAAAAGAGATCCTAAGGAGGGCCTATTTGCTGAGCCAAAGTTTCTCTCTGGGGCATCCCCCTGGGAAGATCTTGGGTTTAGCATTGGATCCCCAGGGGCATTCCCCTTTAGGGTCCAGTCTAACAGTGTCAGATGTCTTTGACCTTAGAGTGTCAGACATCTATGATCTTGGGTGTGCACTGGTGCTACTTTAGATGTCTTTCTTCCATAGGCTATGGCCTACTGTGATTCCCTTAGTCCTGGGATGCAATGCTCGGCTTTTTGCATCCCACCAAGTGAAAAAAGCTCTTTCAGCCTTGTAAAACAAGGGATCTTGCAATATACCTTAAAACTATTAACAATAAAGTCAGGGGTTTGTCTCTACACACAGTTAAAAATTCTTGGACCTTATGCAAAAAAGAATTTATACATAAAACAGGAGTCCCTTGCCCCACTCTGAGAAGAGGAATATAAAGAAAAGTGACTCTGCACTCCTGCCTCTTTACAAATCATCAATAAAATGAATATAGAAATCAGCAAATGAGAGGTCTAACCTCCTCAAAGACATTTTGCCACACAAACAAAAACCTGTCTGTTGTATGGATTTGTCTTGTGTTTGCAGGACCTGAATGTCCTGTTCCATGACTGAGTTATCCTGTCACAGGAGACTTTTAGCAGAAGGCATTCTAATGGCTTTTAACTTCCCAACCCATGCCCACAGATGACAGTTTTGACAGAAAAAATAAAAAGAGAGAAAAAAAGTTAATCTCCTGATTTGGGCTTACCTCCTGGTTGGCTTACCAAAATATGTTACTGGATGGAGGGTTGACTATGCCAGGGTCTTTGCATTCTGAACAAAGAATTGAACAAAATGCACAACAAAAGAACAAAGCAATGAAAGACAAACAAGAGAGTCGGGGGTTTGAGACCAGCCTGACCAACATGAAGAAACCTCATCTCTACCAAAAATAGAAAATGAACCGGGCATGGTGGCAGATGCCTGTAGTCCCAGCTACTCAGACAGCTGAAGCAGGAGAATTTCTTGAACCCAGGAGGCGGAAGTTGCAGTGAGTCCAGATCGCACCACTGCCCTCCAGCCTGGACAACAAGAGTTATACTCCGTCTCAATTTAAAAAGAGCATCTGTATTGAAATGCTCCTCAGGGTTTTTATAAGGAACACCCTAGGTGCCATTTAGAGGCCTCCAGTTGGTTACACCCTATGAAGGATTGGCCTGCGACCAGTCAAAGGCTGAAGCGGTAACTTCTGTTTTGTTATCCCAAAAGCAAGGATGTGCCTGTGTGCTGCCTAATCTTGCCTAGAACTGTATCTGCTGTTCTTTTGCTTATGCCTTAACCCTTGGTTACCTTAATTCCCTATTCTCCTGCCTCAACTATACATGCTAGATAGGTCCTTCAATAGACCACAAGATTCTACATCTTCACTATGGTGTACTCAGACCTGAAATCAGAGCTTGAGTTAGTACATGCTATCATTTGCATCTGGATTAATGACAGAGTGATAGGAGGTGGAAATATAGCCATGCCTTCTTTCGTCTGGAAATAATAGCCAGAAGTCCCAGACTAAAGCTGTATTTTTCATCCCCATGTACTTCATGAACCACACTACACTTTCTATGTGTACCACTTTGTATCTATTTTCATCTTTAGAGTGACTTCTTGAATTCCTATTCTGCTTCAGAAGGTATATTTTTTGTGTACAGTGAATACTTTACAGCCTGATAGAATTCCGTCCTGAAACAGCGATTTCTTTTTCTGCCACATGGCTAGGCTGCAAATTTTCCAAACTTCTATACTCTGTTTCCCTTTTAAATATATAGTCCAACTTGAAGTCATTTGTTCGCTCCCAAATCTGAGATAAGTTGTTAGAAGCAGCCAGGCTACATCTTGAATGCTTTGGTGCTTATAAATTTCTTCTGCCAGATACCCTAAATCATCACTCTCAAGTTCAAACTTCTGGAGATGCCTACAGCATGGGCACAATACAGCCAAGTTCTTTGCTAAGGCATAACAAGGGTGACCTTTGCTTCAGTTCCAGTAAGTTCTTCATTTCCATCTGAACCTCATCATCCTGGACTTCACTGTCCATATTCTCATTAACATTTTGGTCACAACCATTTAACCAATCTGTAAGAAGTTCCAATTTTCCATAATCTTCCTGTCTTCTGAGCCCTCCAAACTCTTCCAAATTCTTCCTGTTACACGATTCCAAAGCTGCTTCCACATTGCCAGGTTTCTTTATAGCAATGCTCTGGTCCTAAGTACCAATGTTCTGTATTAGGCCATAATCATATTTCTATAAGGAAATACCCAGGACTGGATAATTTATAAAGGAGAGTTTTAATTGACTCACAGTTCTGCAGGGTATACAGGAATCACGGTGCTGGCATCTGCTTGGCTTCTGGGGAGGCCTCAGGGAGCTTTTACTCATGGTAGGAGGTAAAGCAGGAGCAAGTGCATTACATGGCAAGAGTAAGAGCAAGAGAGAGAGACTAGAGTGTAGTACCAACACTTTTAAATTGTTACAGGGTGAACCCTAAAGTTGGAGTTCTCTCTGGAAGGCCATGTGGGTTCTTGGCTTTGTGTGGGAAGAAATTCAAGAGTGAGCTAACAGAGTAAAGTGAAAGCAGGTTTATTAAGAAAGCAAAGAGATAA
>PVKP010016529.1:0-47981 GCA_004027715.1 Plecturocebus donacophilus
AAAAAAAGCCACAGAATAATGTTCCAGGGAAGCCAAGGCTCAGTCTTAGATCCCTATCAGATTAGATCCCTATAATTGGAAACTGGGAGACTGTTAGAGCATATATATCACTAAGTAGGGTTTCATGCTTTATAAAAAGCTATGTATATATTGGTGTTGCTTTTTCATTTCCAGTTGTTCAGGCTATATTATGTAGATTTTGGTTAACATTTAACTCATTCTGAGCTACAGATGCCAGAAGAGTGAAGGAACAGATTATTAGTTGATGTGATAGGCAATGCTTGATTCAATGGTATTTTATTATTAATGACTAGTTTCGTCCAAAAGTTCTAAGGTTCAAGTATGCTGAGTACTCTCTTTCTCTCTCTCTCTCTTTCTCCCTTTCTCCCTCTTTCACTTTTACTTTCTTGCTCTTCCTCTCACTCTTGCTCTTGTGATTTTCTTAATATTTACCTTATTTCTACTAAGCATCTTTCTCCCTTACTGTGTGGAGGATTTCTTTACTCTGGAGGTAATTCGATCTTTGGAAAAAGACTGTCTATAATTTTCAGATACATAGCCCAATATGAAAATCTTTTCTTTCAGCTGGTTCCACATTTTAAAAATCCAGAGAGGAAATATGACTGCCTTAACCACCTGTTGGTCTAAACACTATTGTCAGAAGATGACTGCATGTGAGTAATTTGCTCAGAATGTCAGCAAATTTTGTAGAGAGTTACAGTTATTATGCCTATTGAATCATATGGTTGAATGTGGATAAGCAGATCTCCAAAAGAAGTGAAGATTCTGTACAGTGCAGACCAAAAAGTAATAAAATACAAATAGCATAAAGCTGCAGCCACCCAGTACAGCCATATAAACTCATTCTTATCATATGGTCTAGAAAAATGCAAAAGATATCATGCAACTATTCATTGACAACCAAAATTCTTAAGTCCAATGCCCTTCTTTTATGCAATAAAAAGCCCAAGAAATGTATATGTTAGTAAATATTCTCCCACCATACACTGCTGTTTTTATTTTGAATTGATAATTTATAATTATATAAGTTTATAGGACAAAAAGTAATGATATTATTTATGAATACGATGTAAAATAATTAAATCAAGATAGTTAACATATTCATTACCTCAGTATTTAACATTTTTGGTGATACGAATATTTGAAATTTACTATCTGAACAATTTTGAAATGTACAATGCTCTATTATTAATTATATTCACTGTTCTGTGCAAAAGACCTAAAATAATATTCCTCCTATCTGAGATTTTGTACCCTTTTGACATCATCTTCCCATTTCCCCTGCTCTCAGGCTCTGTAACTGCCAGTCTACTCTCTGCTTCTATGAATTTGGTTATTTTAGATTTCACATATAAGTAAGACCATGTGGAATTGTCTTTCTGTGCCTGGTTTATTTCACTTAGAATAATGCTCTCCAATTCCATTAATGCTATTACAAATGACTTTTTTTTTTTTTAATTTTGAAGCTGAATAGTATTCCAATGTGTGTGTATGCATGGTGTGTGTGTTTGTGTGTATGCATAAACATACACCATATTTTCTTTATCTGTTTATTGGTTCATGGGCATTTAGGTTGAGTCTATGATGGCTATTGTGAATAATGCTGCAATAAATATGCGAGCACAGACATCTATGCTACAAATTAATTTCACAAATTTTGGATAACTTCAGAAGCGGGACTGCTAAGTCATATAATAATAATATTTTTATTTTTTCAGAAACCTACAGTTTGTCACATGACTGCACTAATTCACATTTCTACCAAAACCATATAAAGGTTCCCTTTCTCCTTATTGTTACTGAAACTTGTTATCTTTAGTCTTTTTGGTAACAGTCATTCTAACAGCTATGACATATCTCATTGTGATTTTGATTTTCATTTCCCTAATGACTGTCAAAGTCAAACTTTTTTTCACATTTCCTTTGGCCATTTGTGTGTCATCTTTTAAGAAATGTCTATTCAGGTTCTTGTCCATTTACAATAGCTTTTTAAAAATATTCTTGCTATTGAGTTGTTTAAGCTCCTAATATATTGTTATTATTAATCCCTTAATAGATGAATAGTTGCAAATACTTTCTCCAAATGTATACGTTGTCTCTGCACACTGTTTATTGTTTTTATGCAGAAATATTTTGTTTGATATAAAACCATTTATCCAGTTTTGATTTTACTGCCTGAACTTTGGGGTCAATTCCAAAAAAATCAATGTCCCATAGTTTATCCCCTATATTTTCTTCTAGAAGTTTTGCAGTTTTAATATTAAGTTTAAGTCTCTAATCCGTTTTGAGTTGACTTTCCATATGGTATGCGATAAGGGTCCAACTTTTTTCTTCTGCATGTGGATATACAGGTTTTCCAACAACATTTATTAAGTGACTGTCCTTTTCCCATTATATATTCTTGGCACTTTTATTGAAAATCAACTGATCATACATGTATGGGTTTATTTCTAGGTTCTATATTCTTTTCCATTGGTTGATTTTTTTTTTTTTACCTGTACCATGTTGTTCTAATTACTGTATGATTTGTGAGTATATTCAGTTAACATTCCATAACATAAGAATGAACAGTATAGCTACATGACAAATTTGCAACTCCAGCACACTAGGTATAGAGTGAAAATAAAAAATTATTTAAAGATGTTTAAGATAAGGAAACAAGAGGCAATACACTCTAAGGTAAAAACAGCAACAACAAAAAGCAGTCTGTTGTATCAGCTAGTAGGTCACTGTGAATGACAGTAGGTCATTTACTTTCTTCATAATCAAGTGTAATCTTTCATTAAACTGTATGTTTATCTTTCATTTCTTAATTTCATTAAACATTATTTTTGAATTGAAAGATAAAATTGTATCTATATATTGTGTACAGCATGATGGTTTCAAGCATCTATACATTTTAGAATGGCTAAAACTAGTGAATTACCTTACACAGTATTTTTGTGGGAACACTTAACACTGTATTATTTTCAATAATATAATATATTGTTATAACTACAGTCACTATGTTGTACAATTATCTATTGAACTGAAAGGATTAGCACTTTCATGTTTATTAATACATTATTCCCAATAGTCAAGATATAGAAAGAATCTAAGTGTCCATCAGTGAATGAATAAAGAAAATGATGTATATATATATATATATATATATATATATGTAGTCATTACTATTCAGCCTTAAGAAATAAGGCAATTCTGTTGTGACAATGTGAATGAAACTGTAGGACATTAGGAGATTATCTTAGGTGAAATAAGCCAGGCACAAAAAGATAAATACTACATGACCTCAACTAAATATGGAATCTAAAAAAAATAAAAAATAAATAAGGTGATGTTAATCTTATAGAAGTAGCCATTTAGAATAATGATTACTAGTGGTTGAGGAGTTAGGGTATGGAGTAGGAATTGTTGTCCCCATTTCTGAACAACTGAGATATCCTCCATTGTTATCATACTTCTTGTCCATTTCTGGGAGGGAAGTTTATTTTTAGTGTTTATGGAGAACTAGATAAGTTTTTAGTGTAAAAAGTAATCATAGACTGGACTACCAAACTTGGGATTTTCTTACATAATACCCACCCATGAAACACAATAAACCTCAATCTGATTTGACTTCTAGGTTCTATCTTTTATAGCAGAAAATGCCAGAAATTTTGTCAAGGCCTTTGAATATGAAGATTATTCCTGCTATTTTTGTCTCTTTGCCTTTCTTGTAGCACCCAGTTTCACAGACTCTCTCTTGTAAGCTGTTTCATATAAATATAAGTCAATAATTTGGTGGGTAGAATTTATATTTCTTATGTGAAGGCTCTGTATTTATAGTTGGCATTTTATAGTAAAAGAAAGTACTGCATGACTTGGGTAGGAGTATATGAAAAGAAACAATAGGGAGGATCCTGGTGTTTCAGGTATTGTCTATTTTTTGGTTCCTTCAAAGTCTCAATTTATCTTCATTTGTGCCTTCCATTTCTGTACCTAATGCTTTTAGTTTCCATAAAACAGAACCCCAAACTAGCCTTTGAAATGAAATAAGATCCTTGACTGTGGTCACTGAATGGGTTTGGATCACTGGTCTCAAGCACAGAGTATTTCACTTCATCAACTCAAACTGAGTTTGCTGAGGATTGTAAGGTTGCCTAAATACTCCACATTTTGTCATATTTCAACATAGGCTTTAAATTGCTAGCTGGGTGGACACATTGGCTAAGTCCAGAGACAGAGTAAGTAATGACTTAACTAGAGGCTTCTCTGTTACATACAAAAATCAACTTCTTAGCCAGAAATACGAGATTCTTACTGCTCTCTTTCCTCAGATGCCAGAACCGTATTTCTAATCTGTCACTTGAAACAAAACTTGTAAATGTACCATTTTCTGTTAGTCAATATTTCCAGAGCAGCAAGTGAAAAGAAAGTGAATTCAAGCTACCTTATGCCACAAATAGAATATATTGTCCCATAAAATTGTAAGAAGTCCATGACTGGTTTTAGGCATGATAAGGTTCAAGGACTCAAGACATGCCACCTGGGTTTGTAAGTTTTTCTCTCTCAGCCTACTTGCTTAGTTCTTTCTGATTTCTACTTCTCATGCATGCAGTTTTTCTTTATGTATTAAGGAACTTGGCCTCTGCTAGTCCTTAACTGGGTAAAAATAGTTTCCAAAATGATGAGATTATTGGACATTCCAAAATATATGTTCACTATAGGTACATAATGGAATGCAATGAAAGACCACAATAAAATTTTCATGAAAATGCAAATTCTCATATTGCACAATTAGTTTCTTCTGTACACCACACTTTTTCTTTGTATGATGAATGCTACCTAGAAATCTTTTACATAGTAGATATTTAAAAATAAATACTTTAAGTGACTGGACTTTCTTGCTAAGTAAATGACTAGGAAATATTTACTAATAAATCACATTTTTGAGCAGTAAATAAATCTCCAAATTACTTTTATAAGTTTTAAAAAACACAGTACATAATGATATTTTAAGGCATTTTATACTATAGGTATTTTATCAAATTACACCTTCATCAAATATGTAAGGCATTATATACTATAGGTATTTTTTCAAATACTAGACATATATATTTTGAAACTCCCCCAAATTATGACAAGTAAAATTAGGAGAAGAAAAAAAAGACTTTTGAATATTTTTTGATAGCAGAACACTAATATAAGCACTTGATGCTTGAACACAGTTACTTAAAACTAAAAGATAAAATTACATTTAAGAAACTACATTAATATTGGCTTTTTGCATGTTACATTTCTAATTTCAGTTAGAACAGACCAAAAATCCACAGTATTTAGTGACAGTTTCAACACATACTTACCACATGGAAAAATTATTAAATATTCTTAATACTCACAAGTTGTTTACAGAAATCATTATTTTCTAAATATGGCAAATTATTTTTCTCAAATGTTAGAGCATCCACATACGACTATGGTCTTTGGAATGACTATATAGAGAAAGAGTGGTCATTTGGCAAAATGTCCCTGCAGAATAGATATCTCAGCATTTACAGCTGAATCCAAATGTTCAACAGATGGCAAGCTGAATATAGTGCAGCTGGAGCTAAAACAGACTTTTTAGAGGAAAAGTGTGTATGTTGGAGAGAAAGTGATAACACTAAAGAATATTAACAAGATACCTTGAAACAATAGTGAAAAAGGTCAGTCTAAGTCATATTATTAAAGTTTCACACTGAGAAAAAATAATGGGACTCTGCTGGGCTAATTTCAGCTTTAATTTATGACACGACCTTTGGGCCAAAATATGACATTATAATAAAGATGTGTCTTTACTATAAGCTAGATTTAGTTCTGTAGTAACAGTAACTTGCTTCATAAACCTGTAAGAATATTTTCCTTTAATGTATGCATTAATAAATACTCAAGCCATTAAAACATACTATTTTCATTCATCTCTTCTGTAATACTGCTGCATGTAAAATTAGATTTATATTATTTGGGAAAAAAATTATTTGCTACAAATTTTAAATACTTCAGCAACTCACAAATATTATCAGAGTTTATTCAAATTATTTGCTGAAGATTAGCACTGTGTTCCCATATTTATGTTATGATTTTCCTTGCCTACAAGGGATTTCTTGAATATGATTTTTATTTTCTCATTTTTCTGGTGTTGATACTAACATTTTTGTGGTTGAGTTTTCCAGGTAATAAATTTGTCTCTACTTTATCAAAGGAATAAGGCAACATCTTTATGTAACCATTACCATAGCAAGTGAAACTTACAGCACAATTATGATGGCCAAGATGATTAGAAGCCAAATGGTAAACTGTGTAAAGTAGTTTCTAAATATTACCAGTCTATTAGGACTTCATTTCTTTATCTTGACTTTAAATTTTTTATTAATGTATGCATACTAACATTAATTGTTATAATTGTGCCCTCAAAGCTAATCTGAACATAATCAAAGCTAATATAACAAGTTTTGATTAATAGACCATATTAAAGGAAATCAGAAATAAAATTGATTTATTCATGTCTAGACTTCATTTTCCTGGAAATCCATAGATACATGTGTAGTGAAGTAAGACAGTTATGGGGTTACAGTGACTGAAACAAAAGCTTTGTAACAATTGTGATGTTAAGTTACAATTAAGTGAATTATTCAAGTAAATTTTTTCATTATATTCAGCATGTTACAAACTAGTAATAGTTTTGTTAAGATGAATTTAGTCCACTCAACCTCCTAATATTTCAGTGTCTTCAGGCATGACATACCATCATTTTGACTGTACTCTAGTGATCACACAGGCACACCCTGGCACAGTGTGGGAGAAAACTACACAAAGTTATGAAAAACAGGAGGTGAGGCTTCTAGGCCTCTTACCAGGGTAGAAACAATCCCGTGTTTCTCCTTACTTTCCTTAGGATTGCCAGCAATTCATGCTGAATTATTATTACTATTTTGGAGTGTATTCTTTAGTGTAATTACTTGGCCAATGGAAAGATTTCTCATTTCAATACTCCATTAAATATATAATAAATATTTTTAGTTATAATAATGTGGTGTTTTATATTTAACATCCCTTACTACAAAAAGTCAGAGTCTGGCATTTCCATGTTATGTTGCTTTTGGTATTTTTGATTTTTTTTTTTTTTTTTTCATTTTAAGGCTTATCCTGCTGCCAACATTCTAACTTACCACTTACCCAACTATACTGAATTTGAGGAGTATTGTGTGTTGGTTGTTTGCTTTTTTCTTTTTCTGAAAAGCAGCTAAGAAAGTTACCTTAAAGAGTACTGTAAAGATATGGCCATAAATGATTTACTGGCTTTTCTGCATTCAAGGAAGTCACTTTCCTTCATTTATTTGGGGTACGAGGAAAGGAATAAAATTGTTTCAGCTGCATTTTGAGACATTAGCATTTAATCCAAGCTTTAAATATAGAATCTTTAAACATCCCTGTAAAAGGCCAGACAGTAAATATTCAGGACTTTACAGGCCTTGCTGTCTCTATTATAATCATTCAACCCTCCCATGTAGTAAAAATCAGGCACACCAAAACAGTAAGAGTAACTATGTTCTAATACAACTTAATTTAAAAAAATAATAGACAGTGAGAAAGACTTGGCTTGTGGGTCACAGTTTGCCAACCCTGCTTTAGATGCTAAAACTTTCAATCACAACTTACTAATTACATCACGGGCCATATTTCTTGTTTTAAAATGTACTAAATACTTTAATTTCATTTTGTTTCCATGAGTAAGGCAAAGGAATATGTGGAAGAACAAAATCAAACATTTTGTTATCTATTTCTTCAAATATTTACAGAGAGTCTTCAGAGAGAACTAGGCATTATAGGTAGTGGGGGGGTTCAAGAGTTAAAATACAATAAAGAACAAGTTTCCGCTCTCAAGTAGCTTTCCTTCCTTCCTTCCTTCTCTTCCTTCCTTCCTCCCCTACCCTCCCTTCCCTTCCTGTTCCTTCCCTTCCTTCCCTTCCTTCCTTTCCTTCCTTTCTTTCCTTCCCTCCTTCTCTTCCTTCTTTCCTTCCCTTCCCATTCCCCTTCCTTTCCTTCCTTTTCTTTCTACTTTCTTTTTTGTTCTTTAGCGGAATCTCAAATTATCACTCTATTGCCCTCACTGGAATGCAGTGGCATGATTACAGTTCACTGCAGCCCATACAACCCAGGCTCAGGTAACCCTCCCTATCTAAGCTTCCCTAGTAGCTGGGACTACAGGTGCATGTCACTATGTCAGACTAATTTTTGCATTTCTTGTAGAGAGGGGGTTTCGCCATGTTGCCCAGGCTGGTCTTGAACTCCTGGACTCAAGTGATAGACCCAAAAATAAATAACTAAATGTATGATTTCAGCCTACCAAAGTGGTGGCATTACAGGTGTGAGTTACCACACCTGGCCTCAAGTAGCATACTTTCTAACTTTTTTATGCCAGAAGTCATTTGGTGGAAAACCATGAAGGGCTAATTATTGACTACCAGTTTAGTGTTAGAAATAAAGTTGATGTTAAGTTAATTATATTGCAGTTTACTAAGGACGCAGTATGGCATTGTTGTTAAAAATATTCCTTATGAAGTATGACTTCCTGTATTAAAAATCTCAGCTCTAACATTTGATAGCTTGTTATATTAAATAAATTACCTTACTTCATGTGCTTCCATTTCTTTTTCTTAGATTGGTAGTACCTATCACAGACTAGTGTTGTTTGGATTAAATAATAGAGACATATATATTATTTAACTCATTTCCTGAAATTTAATAAGCACTAAATAAAATAGATATGATAATCTTAAAAATCTAAGATAATCAGAGCTTTCGTTTTTTAAACAATGGAATACATACACTCAAATTTTTTTACTATGTAAATAATGCTAACTTTTTAAATAACTATTCCCTGAAATATGGTTATTGAAGTCAGAATAGAAATAGACTGTATGTTTTCCAGCCAGACATTAAGAAGATTCACAATAAGATATGGTTCATTTATAGTTTGAAAAATATAACAAAATAGCTTTATGTTGATAATTATCTTGAACAACTTTTACTGACTTTCTCCAAAATCCAAACACAGATTATGTTATACGTTAAATTTTAAAATAACATTTCCAGATATTAATACTGCACTGAATTTGGACCTAGATTATAACAAATGGGGATTATATTTAAGTTTGAAAAAGAGAATGGCTAATCAGTCACTTATAAAGTATGCCCAGGTCAGAAAGTCACACATAGTATACACACATGTGTAAAAACACACAAGAAAAGTACCTAGTAGGTGGACAAATATAAACTTTCCCTCTTCTTGCTACAGAAAATAAAAGATGCCATTTTGATACATAACTGTATATTTAGATATTTTGAATTTTAAGTTGACACTATAATGGGTTATTACTTTTGGGAATACTGGAATAAGGTGAATAATGTATTTTGCATGAAAATGGGCTAGAGGGAAGACAATTATAGACTGAAATGTATCCCGAAAATATGTTGAATTCCTGAACCCCAGTACAAATGAATGTGATTTAATTTTGAAATAGGGTCTTTTGCAGATATAATCATGTTAAGATGACATTATGCTAGGTTAGGGTGGGCCCTTATCCAATATATCTGGTGTTTACCAAGAAAAGAGCAAGAGGTATGGGGAGGAAGAAGACCTTGTGACAACAGAGGAAAAGACTGGAGTTAATGCTGCCACAGGCTAAGGAACACCAAAGACTGCGAGCAACCACCAGAGATGAGGGAAAGAAGCCTCTGGAACAGATTCTGCCTCGAGTGCCTATGAAGGCGCAGACCCTGCCAACACTTTAATTTCAGGCTTTTGGACACTAGAATTCTGATACAATGCATTTTATGTTGTTTTAAGCTGTCAAATTTGTAGTACTGGTTCTTTTTATGTCAGCCTTAGAAAACTAATAAAAATGCACAAAGTGTGTGTGAACACAAGCCTTCTTGAGACAATCTCCCATTAAGAACTCAATTTTGAAAAACATAAAGTCACAATTAGCCCCTGGAATGAAAAATCCAGAAAGTACTAGCCCTTTAATATAAAAAATAAATCCAGTATTTTTTATTTCCAAATATTTTAGCTTATAGTATTATTAAAAATAATTTAGCAACAATATTACATACTGTAATTATAAATACAAGTAAAAATTTTAAAACTTAACACTTAAATAATAAAAATATTATGGTTATTGAAGTCAGAATAGAAATAGACTATATATTTCTGCCAAAATTTTAATTTACCCTAGATTCTGTTAATGACAGTAGATTAAGTATCTGAACTTAATAATTTATAATCATATAATTAGCAGCATGGTTACCTTTCATTACTAATCTACATTATAAATTAAGTATAGCATATACTTCTTGTTGTTTCTACATCATTCTACTTTTGGGGACAGTCCCATTACTTACTAGTTATTGTCCCTTTTGTCTCACTTTCTCTTTTCATACTGTGTTAGTTTGGGTTTACCAAACAAACAACCAATAAGGAAAATATTCTCAACTTTCTCCCTTAAAATGGAAGTTAGGAACAAAGGGCCTATAAAAATTGATTTTCATTTTCTTTTCAGGAAGTCATTCCATTTATGCAAAGAAATGAATTTCAAGAATAAAAATTTAACAATATACTGTTCCATAATCCATGATGCCTTATGTAAGGAACACCAAGCAGCTCAGTGATATTTAGTGATGGATTAATATTTTTATGTAGTAAGATGAGAAAGGAGAAGTAAGAGTCCAACAGATAAGAACTTGTATTAGATAGGGTAAGTCAGATAACAAATAAAATCTTTGAACTGAATGATTTAGCACAATATATATTCTCTTTTTTTTGTGCACTTCCTAGTTTTAGCTCAGTCTCCGTGGTTCCATCATGAATTTCTATTGCCAATAAAAATGTAAAGATATCAGATGAGAGAATATAGGGCATTAAATTGGGCAGCATCAGTGGGGATGGAACAGTGTTAAAGATTCACAAGCCATGTACAATATAGATTTATCTGAAGTATTCTTAATAGACGTGAAGGAAGATAAAGAAAGAGACTCTAAGGTGATGTAACCGCAGCAAATGCTGCGGTGGCCAACATAGGAAATACCAGAAAATAATTATTCTATCAGTATAGAGTTTCTTCGGAACTAATTTGCCTATTATTTGTAATTATGCCTATGCTGAAATGCTATATGCATTAAATTAAATACATGTTAATGGTCTATTTATTAGGAAAGCCTATGAATCTAAGGCTGTGAGTTTGAGATCATAATTGTCCCAGGGACTAGTTGTCAATAAGGATCTAATTTTCAATGAGAAGAGAATCAATAAAGCAATTGGACTTGTATAACACTGTAGGGTACAGAGGTGACCAAAGAAAGTATTGTCTGTGCATTCAGGCAATATACAAAACTACAGATGGTAATATACTTTAGTGGTAAGTGTTTAGTCTTTATAATATAAAAGATATGGGTGAATACCATCACTATCATTTACTTGCTATGAAGTATTCTAAGATTCTCATAGCATAGTTCCACCAACCAAAAAAAGAAGATTTTGATATAAGTACTACTGATCATTATCTCCAGGACCAAAATATATAAGATAAAGATGCTTAGTAGCAAAATATAAATGCTTTATAAGTGAGCACTAAGTTTGTATACTGTTCTTCCTTTTCAACTGAAATTTATGGGGACTTAATAAACTACATGTTTATAAATTTCTCATGTTATATGATATAATAAAGTATTTATCTATTATCATAGCTGCTTTCAAAATGTTAATCCATCAATAGTACAATGAAAGCATAAATGATAGCCTATTCATTGAATGTAATACCTTGGATTAGAGATATTACCTTTAGGTGAGAAGCTAAAACTACAAGCCAACACATATACATATATATATAAATTTATAAACATTATGTTTAGTGAAAGAAATGACATGGATGAGTATATACTGAATGATCCCATTTATACAAATATAAATTATTTATACATAATATAAACATAAAACTGTATAAAACTAACCTATTATATAAAAAGTCAAGATAGTGGTTACTTTGTTGGAATTGAAGGACTTTTAGGGTTCTGGTCATTTTTGTTTCTTGATCTGAATACTGTTTATACGATGATCGCTCTCATCACCCTGTGAAAATTAATTGCACTATGCACTTAATATTTGAGCACATTATTTTTTCTCTATTAAGCTTTAATAAGAAGCTAACATGACACATGAACTCTTTAATTTTGTAGTATTGTTATAAAATAAACAGCTGAGTAAATAGCAAAAAATAATTCTACAAAACAATGTGTTAAGTACATTTCAACATGGTGTTAATTGAAATTATTCAAAAGATGTAAGTCAAATAGTATTATAAGGTATGAAATATAAATGAGCCCAAGCATTTTAGAATGACCAGGTCTTTATCAATATCTTGTCTCATTAAACTGCATATTTGTCCAGAAAAACTGAAAGTCTCCAAATTATCAAAAACGTGTTAGCAAGGAAAATAATATGCTTAGAACATTTGCTAGTGTTTTGAAGGAAAATTACATTGTTTCTATTGTTCCATATGGCTATTTTGGGATAGTATTTTAGATCTTTTGAAAAGATTCACTGTAGAATATTTTATTTTTCTCATTTACTGTAATTTAGGATGTAACTCTTTTTTATAACTGTCATTGAACATAGAGATTATTGTCTAGAACATAAGATATTGATTAAAACTACCCTCACCCATGCCACAGTTTGTAATTCAATTTGTCCTGATTGTGTTGTGATCTGTGGCACCCATAATCACAAATATAAGCACATCCCAAAAAGAAATTGCCTGCTTCTTTACAAACAGGTGTGAAAGACGGCTGAAAAAGCCTTTCTTAGGTGTTAATAACAGAATAAATAAATTAATAATAATAACTAGTAATAATAATAATGGTTTCAGTAACATACTGAAGGACCATAGAAAAATCATAAAGCCATAGAACAGCCTCAGCCTTCAAGGATTTCAATAGCTTTCAATGAAATCTAAGAAGAGAAGAAACACATCAAAACTTAAAGGAAGTAGTAGGCATTGGTGAATAGATCTATGGTGAGCATAATAGAGCCTTGAGGTTGAAAGCAAAGGATGCAGTTTAAAATACTGGTGGGGATATGATTTAGAGATGAACTTTGCTAGATATTACAAATGTGGCTTAATAGACAAGCCACTTCTTTGCTAAATGTTACAAATGTGTCTTAGTAGACAAGCCACTTTATCTATCATTTGTCTGTCTATCCAATGCTTAATTAGAACAGATGAGCCAGTCATTGAGGGATGAAGCTAGGGCAATGACATGATGTCACCACTATTCTCTAAATATAAAATGGCCAGTAACTCTTAATGTCAAAGAAACCACAAGAAAACCTTGACCAAGTAGTCTTAATTCTATTGTAGTAAACTGTGTTATTATTTTAAATTAGCATATGTATTATGCTATGTATGTTAATATCATTAGCAGTTATATTAATATCATTAGAAAACCAGTTTTCAAGGAAAGAAACAAAATTCATTCATTAAAGAATTAAAGTTAAAAACTATTATTATCTTCTGAGTTGATGTCAAAAGGTCACCGAAGGTCAGTGAGATTATATATCTCACTATATAATGATGATAACATTTGGGTGTCAAAAATAATAACAACTTCAACTGATTGAAAAACATAATGTATATAAATATATATTCACTCATATGATATTTAAAACTACTCATTGAATATAATTTATTAGTTATTATTTCACAAGCTCTATTTGGGATTAACTAAGTACTTGGAGGAAACATTCTTATGATTATTCAAATGTAATGATAGAACTAGAAAATTACAATTTCTAAATTCTCAATGAAGTAATTTATCTAAGCAATAATAACCAGTTGATAAAACCACTACCTGCAACATTTATTAGGTCATTTATAACAGAGATAGCAGATTGTTAAAAACTGAACACACTTATCAGGTTTACATCCTTAACAGTGGGACAACCACATATTTGTGCCTTTGTTGTAGCTGACTTGCCAAAACTGATCCTAAATCTTACAAAACCCCTAAGTTGAGTTAATATTTTTCAAGGTATAATGAAAAAAACTAGAAACAGTTAACTACAAAAAGAATGAAGAATTTACTACATGGCACATATTCAAGTTTATTCAATAAAACAAAAATTGTCTGGAGAAAAAAAATAAAGAAAATGATTATAAATTTAAAAAGACTAAAAATGGCCAACAAAACTGTTGCTTTTGTTTAGATTCTGTTAGAAACAAAGCAACTGTAAAATGAAAGTTGCAAGACAATTGAGGAAATTTAATGATGGGCTTAGATGATGTTATAGAATTACTGCTAAATTTACAGGCAGTTTTAATGGCAATGCAGTTATGTAAAATGCTAGGCTTTTTTTTTCTATTTCATGCTGAAATACTTATTGGTAAATGAATTGAGCATTTTAGTTTATTTCAGCAAACAAATAAATAAAAAGTACATATATACAAACATAGTCTCTTATCTATCTACCAACACTATGACTATACACACGTCTGGATGAGTGAAATAAAATTGGGTTATGGGTACATGAAAAATTATTATTCTATGTATTCTACTCCTGTACTTTTGTGTACTTTTAGAAATTCCACATATAATTACATTTTTAAAATATCTACATTTTTGGCAAGATGCCACTGTATGATCAGGGCCCTGTCTACTTGTGCTAACACATACACTACCATCACTTTGATGATCCTGCTCTATTTATAGTGACAACAGCTCTCAAACATCTCAGGCCTTTCCATTTAACATTTGACATTTGTTCTCCTTGCAATGTACTAGACCTGATATTGATATGACCTTCAACAATTTCAAGTCTTTGTTCGAAAGTCTTCCTGATGACTACTCCAGTCATTCTAATAAAAACTGACAAGTTCATTGGTATAATTACTTATTTCCATTCTCTGTTTTAATTTTTATGAAATTTTATACAATATTTATATATTTTATATAATTTTAAGTTAGTTATTGCCATCTAACATACTATACATTTCACTTATTTAATGTATTGTATGTATCCTCCCTTCTCCAATAGTATGTGTTCACCATGTCACTTTTGTTCAATCTCATATATAAAATATCTAGAAAGGTAACTTGCAAATAACAGTCACTTAAAAAGGATCTTTGAATGAATGGACATATTATGTAATAGAAAGAGAACATATTTGAATTTAGACAAAACTGAGTTTCAGATTTGGTGGAGCCTGGTAATTGATCTTGGAAATGTAACTATTCCCTTTTAAGACAAATTTTCTTTATATGCCAAATAGAAATAACAAAATTTAAGGTTTACTATAAGAATTCAATGAAATACTGCTTAGCTATGTCCTTGGAATACAGGTTTGTTAATTCCTTCTTTTGTACTCATTATCATTAGTAAATTGATTATCATACAAAATTTACATTATTATAAATAGTACATTTTTGTGTGTGATAATAAATGAATTAATATTATTTTCAACATAGTTATAATTCACCCTGATTTGCTGAAATGTGTCTTGCTACAATGATTCAGTATCTTGTAGTTCAGTAGTTCTTACCACAATTGCTTTCATGAAGACTATAACACAAAAATAAGACACATATTAACCAGAATTTATGTTTCGAAAATTTCCTACAGGATTTGCTATGTTTTGCATCAATGATTCAGCATCATGAAGGTCAGTAATTCTTACCACAGTTGCTTTCATGAAGAATATAGGACAAAAATAATACATACATTCAATAGAATGTATATTTATGTTTGGAAAATTTCCAAGTGGAAACAATTGCTATATCATTTAAGTTTATTAATGAAATAAATATACTTTAAAAAACTCCAGGGGAATTTTAAGCCAGTGTACAAGAATTATTACTCTATTCAGTCCCACAGACAGAATATAATATTTTGGTTAATTTAAAATACTTTTGAAGAATACAGGAGTCCATGATATTCAGGGTGAATGTAATAGAGGACTAAAAAATATAAAGCATCACACTGGGTCCAAGTTTAAAACAGTAACAGAGAAATCTAATTTATTCTAGAAATTTTAAAGAATTAAAAGGAAAGGATTTTGATATGCTAAAGATAATGATTGATCCATGTATTGTGCAAAGCATATACTTAAATCTAACTTGTTGGAGATCTATCACAAATGTATTTCAGTCCATGGGAAGCATATGATTCACTGTTTTTATTGAGGAAAAGACACAAAGGATATGAAATTCTACCAATATTGTGACATAATACTTTGTCTTTCTGAATACCAGAACTAGAAAGATACAGTAACATTGTATTAGTTAACTAGGACTGCCGTAACAGTTTAGGTACCCCAGATTGGGTAGTTTAAAGATTTACTTCCTCACAGTTATAGAGGCTAAAAGTCCAAGATCAAGGTGCTGGCAAATTTTGTTTCTTTTTGTGTGAGGCCTTTTCTCCTGACTTCAAGATAACCACCTTCTCTCTTCATATCATCTTTCTTTGGTATGTGTTTGTGTCCTAAACTCTTCTTACAAAAACACTAGTCATATTGAAATAGGGCCCAACCCAATTGACCTCATTTAACATAAATTCCTTCTTTAAAGTTCCTATCTCAAATAAAGTCACATTCTGATGTACTGGGTGTTAGGTCTTTAACATATAAATTGGAAGGCCAACTAGTAATGTTTAGTTTATATTGTTTATTTTATGACTTGTTTTTGAAATCTACGTTATTTTATCAGATTATATCTATAGTCTAATCATTCTAAAATGAAAAAGATGTAGGTAAGAATTTTGAAATCTTAATAAGTTGACTTTCATGCATATATTTTTAATTTTTTTAAAAAAATCTGATAATGCCACAAGTGATAGTACCTCTACTAGTTTGTTTTTTTCTTTCAAATTGTATTTTAGGTTCAGAGGTATATGTGAAGGTTTGTTACTGTGCCATGGACTCCTTTTTCAAAAAATCTTCAGGTGATTTCCTTGAAAATAGTGACATCTTTTTATGAAAATTATTCTTCCAAAGATTACAGAAATTATTTCTATCATGTATAGTTTCTTATACAACATTTCTAGCACCAACACAAATGTACTCAAATTTGTCCAGGGTACAAGAAACAGTAAGCCTAAGTGAGTCACAATAATGGAAGAAAAAGTAAATACTGTAATAACTTTAGTGCCTGTCACACTGAATGGACTCCACCTTTCTTAGAATTTCGTAAATAATTCTTGATTTTCTCAGGAATTTTTTCTCTGTGCTCATCAACTAATCGTCTTCATAGTTAGTTTAAGGAGGTTTGTTTATGCCTTTCCTGCTGCAGTCTGTTGAGATGATTCATCCTAACCTATAATTCTGTGCTGTAGTCTCCATTCTTGCCAAAATATGCTAAAGTCACCTATCAGCAGCAGGGATGTTGCTATAAAACCATCAAAGCATGATGCCCTTCAATGTGTTTTTTGCTTCAGTTGTAGGTTGAATCACTCAGTGCTCATAAAATGTGTAATGTTCCTCGTCCAATATCCTTACCCCTAGAGAAGTTCTAAAAGCAGGTATCTTTCTTCCTCACCTGCTTCTACTGCATTGTTTAAAAAGCAGAGCTTCTTGTGCCACAGTTGCCTATGGAAATTTAGTAAAGCAACCCTTTCAGTATCCATTTTCTCTTCCTTCTGATTCCCAGTCCCCTGGAGTCACACCTGAATTCCTAACAGGGGGCTGGGTATTTCTAAATGGGAGTCCCCATCCTGAATCCAATCTCTCGAAGTGACAAGCATCTGCCACATTGCTGTTAGACAAAATGTGTGTTTTTGAATCACTCTTTCCTTACTATGAGTTTTCTTTAAGGTGTCTCTTAAGTCATGCCACTCATGGAATCAATTTTGCAATTAAATGTTGATAAATTGAATTATTATATCAATTATCTGCTCAGAGTTACCATTTCCTTTCCTTTTTTTTTCTTGACTCTAATTTTTTGAGAACCTTTATGATCTATTATCATGTGTGTAGGTGATAAACTTATCCCTTGTTTAAGTGTTCTGGGTTGAAATCTTAATCATATCATTATATAATCAATATATTGGTAACTTAATGTATCTATTCCTTAGTTACCTCACCTGTAAATGGAATATACAAAATAGTGCTAGCTTAATTACAGTAAGAATGATTATAAATAGGATAGTAGTAGAATACCTTAAGGTAATGGCTGGTATATAATAAACACTAAAAAATACTAGGTTATAGTACTAGTTATTTTTGGATTAGTCAATTTGGTTGACCTCTTCTGGCTAATGTAATTCTTCCCTTAACTCCAAATAACTATTAACATTATCCTTAGTTTTACTGTTTCTCTCAAAACAGAAGAAACTTAGACATTTATGCTAAAATAATTAAAAATCAAGCCATCTACAGCAGTTGAGTTTAAGTTGCCATTGCCACAGGAGGAATGGTATTTGAACAATTTATGAATATACAGCTAAATTCGTTGATGAAAGGGATAAGAAGTCTTAGTTTACAAGTCCGCCATTTACTTCGTTTGAATGTTATTCTGGTGATGGAAAGACCATAGCTTAATGGGAGGATCAGTCTTTCTTGGGTCTCAGATTTTATTCTTAATTATAGACTTTTTGTGCTTTCTTAGAAGGGTTTGGCTTATCACCTGAATACTCGTTTTCAGTTTAATGTTCTTTAAAACTTCAAGTCAAAAGGGAAAAAGGGGGAAAGTCAATATCTTTTGGTAGTAAGAAAAGATATACAACAATGCCAGGGCAAAATATGTTCTCTATTTTTATACGATGACTTTTTCTATAGTAAAATGAGGAGAATCTAAACCACAAAACATTTCATTATGGGCTCTTGGTGTGCACAAGATAATTATGCTTGCTTTTCATTCTGATTAAATTTTTCCTCCTCCACTCATAGCTTAGTTATATCAATACTAGCATATGGAAAGTTTGTATACTATTACAATTAATTTTTCACCCTTAGAAACTTCTGAACAAAAATGAAAGAATTTTCATCTCACAATATCTTTGTGCTAAAATATACTTACTTTCTTAAGGTTTATGCTTTATCTCTATTAACTAAAATATCCCTGGTATGTATACTAAAGAGAAGCAGATTTTGTTGACATTCCTTTATCCATTATCTCATTTGACTAAATATCTACAATGTACTTTCCAATAATCTGTTAATTTTTCAAATGGTGTATCACTTAAACTTTAACTTCTAAATAAAAATATCTTCTCTCCAACTTTTTAAAATCAACCTTTTATTTTTGAATGTTTTTACATTTATAGGTTAATAGATTCATGTATTAATCAGCAAAGATTATGTAGCTTTATGCCAAATGTAAAAGAGGCATACAGGATACTCTTCCAATTCTTGAAAATATGTCACTGTTATTAAAATAAGTAACATGAAGGACAAGCCTGCATTGTTAAAATGGTTATTTATCGAATTTCATAGAATCCTATTTTTGTATTGCTTAGTTACAATAATCATGATTATATAATCTTGATCCACAAAACACATGGAAATAATATTCTTCTGTGGAAATAATATCCTGGTCACAATATCTATGCTGAGTTAATAAAAAATATCAGGGAGCATGTTACTACAAAATAAAAGAAAGCCTCCTGTCAAAATATGCTACTAAGACATAAATGACCAGATCATTTTGAAAACCTAACAAAATAATAATTGCTGTTTAGCAACAGTAGAATTTAATTGCATTATACTTTCACATTTAATTGCACAGATTTCATTGGAAAGAGGTGCATTTAAATTCACATACTTTACTTTCCTTCACAATACTGTTTATCTTAATTTACCAGTGATGTTTACTGATATGCTTCAGTTATAACAGAAGGTCAAATTGTCCTCCTCAGGGCATTTCAATCTCTGGCAACAATTTTTATTTGCTGATCATAAATGTACTTTAGATTTCTGCATTGTTATTTTGTGTAATAATGTCAAGGACAAACATTCTGAAGCATGTCTAATAACACTGAGATCCATTTTCTTCCCTCTACAATTCAGCACCCCATTAGATTTAAAGATAACAGAACAATTCTTTAGCTTGCTTGGTATTGGATATACTAGATTTTCTTCAAAAAGTTTTGTTTTTGTTTTCTACTTTTTTCTCAATTCTTCTTAGTAGGGAACATCTGTGCCGAGATTAAAATGAGATATCAGAGAAGATTCTGGTGGAAGAAAAACATTCTACTACATCTTCTATTCCATTTTTATTATTATTTCTACTAAAATAATAAAAAAGCATGATAATGCTGAATGTAAATAATGCATGAATAAAAGTTGTAGTACGTTAGGATAGGTAACCTATATCCTATACTCTTGTTGAATATATTCCTTATTGTGTAAACCATTTTTGAAAACTCACTTAGAAAATGTACAAGAATAAATGCATAAGAGCTACCTATCTGTGCTTAAGGCAAGTATGCTCACTACTGTGATTCTTTGTAACAGATCAGTAAACTTACAATCTTCCTGATGAAAAAAGCTACACATTTGCCTGGCCATCTTTGCCCCCCATAACAGTCTATCAAAAGTATTTCTTCAAAGAATAGGTTAATGGTTGTGCCCAGTATAGAATCTGTTAGGAGAATATTTCAATTTCTTATATTTTTTTTATTCTGCATGAAGTATGTTTTTAATTACATGGTGGATATTAACCATTTTCTTTCATTTTTCTTGCAAACACATTCTTACAACCTAACATTATTATTTTACTTTGTTTATGGTATTCATTTTCCTGTACAAATTTCTTAAACTTTAAAACATTCAACTCTTTTACATTTTTAATTTTTAATTTCATAAAAAGTATTTCCCAACATTACACTTCTAAAATACATATTTTTAAATGTATTTTCAAATATTAGTGTTTTACTTGCTATTAGAGGTCAGAATTCAGTGTCAAATTTTCTCAGTTTGAATCTTGGCTCCACTACATACCATGGGGTCTTATTTAAGTTATTCAACCTGTCTACTCCTCAGTTTCCTTCTATGTAAAAGAAGGATGATAACAATTTTATAAGTTGTCATAAAGAGTAAATCAGCTAATATATAAGGGAACATTGAAGAAAGTCTTGTGTATAGTGATCACCTAATAAATTCCAAATGTTATTTTCAGATTTGTATTTGTTATTATTTGAATTTTTTAAATTATTTTTTATTTTTTATGGGTTAAGAGTAGGTGTTTAGATTTACAGGGCACATGAGATATTTTGATAAAGGCATACAATGCATAATTATCACATTATGGTAAATGGAATGTTTATCCCTTCGAGTATTTATTATTTCTAAGTACAATATGCAGAAGAGCTCTATGATTATGCAGCTATCTTAATTGGCTGTCAATTCCTTTCACACATTTGATTACTCATAATTTTACCAAATATTTAAAAGATATTTAATATAAAACCTAAAATCTTATCTACAGATGTTCCTGTTTGTACACTCTTAATTTTATTGCATTGATCTATGTTTTTGTTGATATGTCATTTATGTATACTTTTAATTATTCCAGGAATATTGAATCTCACACCTACATGTGCAAGTCATTAGTCATTCTCGAATCTACTTCTTTCTCTAACTCTGTTATTAAATTGGATTAATTTCTTAACAATTCTACTTTAGATAAATTATGGAAATGTTACCCCCACAAACAAGGATAGAAATTTCACCTGAAATGATGGGTAAGCAAATGGTAAAAAAAAAATGTCAACGTTACAAACATTCACTCATTCAAAACACAACTATGTCATGTATTTTACCGACTTATGTCTTCTTTTGTATATTCTAGTACAAAAATTTTTGCTTTCTTAATATACATTTTGGCCCTTTGGAAAAGAAATATATATTTTTTGCTATTTTAATATGGTTTATGTTAGGATATTAAATAAATTATGTCAATAAATTGAACCTTAACATAAAGGTAATCTTAAGGTCTCAATTGGCTATTAATCAAAATAATGCTATCTTCATAGATATAAATAATGTCCTCAATATGCAGTATATAAACATGCATACCTATCAACTTCAGTATTTTTCAAGTGTGTATGGTACTATGGTGCAAATAAAGTTGTATGGCTTACATTTTTACTCAACTAATTGTCAATACATAGGGAACTGACTCGTGTATTAGCTTCTGCATAAAATGCAAGAGCTGCTCATTATTTACTAATTGTTAAGATAATTCCTTCTTTTCTGGGTAAATATGCCTACTGGCAGCTATTTCTACTCAACTCACAGTTGATATACTTTATATCTAGTTATCAATACCTGGATTTAGGTCCAGTTATACCTAGTCATTCAGAGTGTCACACAACCTGGTCATGAATATTCAGAAGCACTGATATGTAACAAGACCAATATGAGATCACAAAAAGTATCTTTTCTGTTCTGTAAGTTAATCCAAGAGGATGTACGGAGTAGCTGTTGCAGTCATCTACCTATAAATCACTTACTATTGATAATGCATAAAACGTGAAATAAAGAAGTCCTGAAAATTGCATGGACAGAAGTTAGGCATATGAGGTGAAGATATTCCATTTTTAAATTTTTAAAAATGATTTAATTAAGGTATACAAAAATATATATGTTCCTTTCGCTTTTCATATTCATTTTGAAGGCATATGTACTTCAGGAGTCTAAAAAAACATCACAATTCTATTTGGAATATAGTGAATTTCTAAACTTAATTATATCAGTGAGAAAGAATTTTAAAGGAAGAAACACAGAAATGATTGAATTTTGGATTTTTATATTTTAGTAGATTGTTTTTAATCTGTATTTTCTTGAATTTAATTCTTTACATCTTACAATTGGACACAATTGGTAAATGCAAATCACTTCTATAGATTCTATGTCTAAAATAAATGCAAAATCCCCCCTCCCAAATTCTCAAGTTTCATTAACATAATTAGAGAAATCACACCTTACAAGTGTCAAAGCTGAAACACAGTTGTAGGTTGTTAACTCCTCCTCTACTATAATGAAAATAAAATTTTATTAAGAATCAATTCTTAAATACTATTATCACCATAGTTATTATTAATCATAATTCAAGTAATATTCTTGTGAAAATAACTTCACTGAAATGGAAGTCAAAGCAGTAGAAGACCACAAGAAGGAATACATGTCTATTCAAAAAGGTTTCTGTTGCTTCTGCCATTTTCTTTGTCAAAGGTAAACATTCAAATATATATTTAAGTTAACCAAAAGAAAAATATGAACACAATGTCAAAGCAAAAATTTCACTGGAGTAATTTAAATATGAAAGTAATTTTATTCAAGACTATTGATTTGAAACAAGGACTGGAAAATTTTAAGAGCCAAAAAATTAACAGCTGAAAAGAACAGATCATAGGCCATTTCTGCTAACTGGCCTTCCCCAAAGGAAAAGTAAAATTTCTTAAAGCTTCATGACAAGAGGTAGCTTTCCAGCTTTCAACAAGGAACCTATCAAAGTTAGGCTCCTGCTCTCCCACAGACATTTGGGGACAGGAACTCTATATTTCTTGATGATTATATTTCAAATGAATGAATTCCAAGTTCCTAATAAAAGAGATTTTTGAAACTGGAAAAGTTTTAAAAATATTTACATCTCACAGTAAAAGAGAACGAGTTGAGAAAGACAAGTTCTCTGAATTTGGTGCTCTAAGAAGAGAGATGAAGGGCCTAGGGTCAGAAATAAGCCTGTCTTCTAAGAGTCAAACTGAGGGACATTAGAATTTCTTGCAAATATCTGACTGCTTTCACAAGCATCTCAGAAACACAATTTGGAACAGTTTGTTCTACTCTGGACAAAATTGCTTCTAGCTATGTTTCCAAATATATCACAATATATGAAGTCCTGCAGGAGAGCATGACTATCCTTTTTATTAGAGAAGATATTAAATGTCTTAGCAAGTACATGAAACAAATCTGTTATTACTGTAAAAAGTTTAAATTGATCCTGTTTTGAATTTTGATTCTGTCACTTATCAATACAATACACAAGCTTAAAAAAATTACAACACAAATTTAGACCTTAATTTCTTCAGTAAAAATGCCTAATTTTAAGGTTATGGCTAGTATTATATTAAATAAAAATTGAGCAGTGACAATTAATGTATTTTAAGTATTTTTTTTCAAAAACCACTTGTTAATTTTCCAAAGTGTTGATGCTGGTAAGCATGAGAAATCTATATTGTGTATGAATAAATTATTATACTCCAGATACTTAAACTCTAGCTGCTTCCAAAATCACCATAAGTAAAACTGACTTCTCTACATGCAGCTAGTGAAAATATTTTCATCTCTAGTTTTTGAAAAAAATGTGTAAAAATACTCTGCTTTAAAATATAAAACTTATCATATTGTTTGTTTTCTATCAAAAGATATTTACTAAGAGATGGTACCTCAGAACTTAAAAGCCCACTAATAAAATACATTTGTTGTTATAGCTCTGCTGTAACAAACCTCTGTTCTGTTTTCTTGTGCCCACCTAGGTAAATAAAAGACATCCTACTTAAAAGAAATTCATAGCCTATTGGAGTGAATCATTACAACAGTTGCATTATTAGGATAACCTAAAACGTAATTTCCACATCAGAATGATGAAACCAGAATCTCATAATAAAAAAATATATATGGCATTCATATCGCTTGAAAACATCCTGAGTTCAGGCCTACTGATGTAGCATGGGTTCAGGAAAAAAAAAAAAAAGTAAAATAAATAAATAAATAAATTTCTGTTTACACTAAAAGCATATAACTATTCAATATCAAGACTACATTTGTACATATTTGCAAGCTAGAATTTAGTTAATTAAAAAGTAAAATGTAACTAATTAAAGAAACCAACTATTTCACATTTAATAATTACTGTCAAATTTGAGATTATAAAGAATACTTTAGAAAATTATTTTTATATCAGCTTTAGACATTCTGTATATTTTGAAAAATGACACAGAAGGTAGGTCTGCTCTGGTCATTTGATAAAATGTCAAAAATAACATGCAATTATTTATTTGCTCATTTAAATTTTGATTATCTTTAAAAGGTCTACTCATGGAACACTTCAGAACACCTTCTCTTCACATTCTTCTATTTAAATATTTACCTATAATGTTCAGATTTATCCCTAGGCCTAATGCATCACAGGACACTTAATAAGTCATAGCTACTAACAACAATGTTTGAAACTGTAATTAAAATAATGACTAGACTAACATATACAGGAAAGAAATATAAGCACATATTGATCATTTTAAATTGATATGCCAATGATGAAACATTACTGTCATCATAAGTTTCCACACTTTCAAAATTAATCATTTACTTTGGTTGTGCTCCAGATATTCCAAGATAATTAATAAACTAAATAATTGTATTCAATTTAGTAATAAAAGCATTTTAATGTGACTTAACCCTTTTTTCCCAAAACACCTGCATTATTGGTCATTTTAGAACTAAGAATTAATAAAAGCAGGCAATATATTTTATACATTAATTTAAATCCAATTCTATGACTATATTTAAAAAAATTTTTTAATTGTATCTTTGATTTTATTGAAGATATTTAGCAAAGTCAGAGGCCATGGTTCTATAAGTTCTTTTTGTCTCTGAGTAAGGATATTGCATAACCAAATAAAGTCAGTGAAGTGTATAGGATGATATTATCTAATGCTGTTTGTGATGCTTTAACACATGCTTCCTGAGAGCCAAAGAAAAATGTGTCCTCATTGTAGGAGTAATAAACATGGGCAATTATGCATAATTATGAAGATTAAGTTCCAATTAAGGCTCAATTTCAATAATATTCCCATCCACAAATCTTTTCAAGTTTTTAGTGACATGAAAGAAGAACAAGGTAATTCAAGGTATTAATCCCTCCTAAGGTTAAAGATGAGTTTGTTAGGGAGTTCTGAATGCATTTCAGTATTCTAGCAGCATGACATGTTCAAGATTATATTTTCATTTGCATTTGAATTTGTGCTGTTTTCTCTATAAGCATTTAAAAGCCAAGAAAGAATTTTTATATTCCTAAACTGTATTTATCACTTGGAAATATACAAAGAATCAGTTGTCTCTCCTGTTTTATCTATAAAGGGATATTTTAAGTGTCAATTGCAATGTGGTCTAAAAAGCCTTAGAATATTTCCTGCTTAAGCCTAATATCATCCTTTCAGAATACCAATGAAAATATTTCACAATTATATTACTGATAAATAGAACAACAGAAGAGCACATGACATAAGAAAATGTAATATACACCATTCCATTCAGAAGAAAAGAAAATGAAGTTATTTCCTTAAAAAAAACCCAGAAAGCTAAATATGACTGCTAATTCCATGGTAAATTCATTGCTGGAAATATTAAAATTATATAACGAGCTACATCTTCTAATCTAAATAATTATTCTAAGTATTCACTTCCTACTCTCCACTTTATTTGTATAAACTTCATTACGATCATTACATATATTATTTTTCTAAATCAATTTTTTGAATATATACTGTGGTTGGCGTTGTGCTGATTACTCTGCGTGCCTCCATATTAAATAATTCCTACAATTATCATTCAGGTGAGGAAACTGGCTTACGGAGTTTAAATAACTTAATCACTGTAACAGCTAGTAAGTCACTGGGTTTTGAACCCTTATGATTATTATGTGTGCTTAACAAAATAACTTATTCAAAGTAAACAGTCATATTGATTTTACTGTAACTATCGATACAACTAGATATTATAGTATTCTTTATTGTAGACAGCAAAAGAGAAAGGGATATACTGTGTCCTTTGGGGCAGGGCCATAAATTCATACAGTATTTAGGATGAGTATACTGAAATAACAAGTTGATTGTGATAAAATTTTCTACAGAGCATTCTGTGATCAGATCCAAGAAGAGTTTCTTTAGCCTTGCACCTTGCAACAAAAGGTCTTTCCTGGTCTTCATCTTGCATCTACCCAACTCTATTATTTTAGTTTTTATTTTCTTAAAGCTTCTACTCTTCATTACTTACTACATTTTACACACATATCGACATAGCCTGCCAGCAATAAACAGAATTGGACTTACAAGATAAAAGACAAAACAAAACAAAAATGAAAATATTTAACTTTTAAAATAAGACACTTGGAAGAAAGAACACTTAAGTCTATTTTTATCTAGAAGAATCCTCCTCTACAGTCTGCCATTATTTAACAAGAATGTGGAAGATACATTGTTCCAATTTTTTAAACAATTATGTTTTTCTTTTTCCATTGGAAGAATATTAGAAAATATCAGTAGAGGGGGAATTTGTGTTTTCTACCTTACTAATGAATTTTTAAACCGCAAAGACACATAGGTGTTCATCACTCACTACACATAGTACCAAAAAGAATTAAACATTAAATGGTTGAGAAAAAAATCATTAATGAATGAATGTTATGGAATCCAACAAAAAAATCTCAAACAATATAAAGTCAATTATTCTGCACTAGACCGGGCTTATATATTTCAAACAACTTTCAGGAATAAATACATTATGGTCAGAAAATAGTGGGATAGATACATTACCTCCAGAAAATAGTAGGATATTAGACTGATCAATTGTCTACTGATTACTAAATTTAACTGGTATGTGAAACAGTTTTCATTCATAATAGTACTCATTTTTTGTTAAATATATTTTATAGTAAGTTAATGAAAACAAGGGAGAAATGATACAGTAATTTTTGAGACTTTTAAAATGTGAAACATTTATTTTGCTTTTCACATTGAATTGGTAGTGAGAATGGTTATAAAATCATATGTGGAAAAAAATTCCTCCAGATTGTCATGGAGAATATTCCAATGCTTTATAACTTTCACTGTCCCTGGTTAAAAGATTGATGACATTCTGATTTTTTTTTTTGTAAAGTAATTATGATTCTTTAAATTTACCAGAATCTTGCAGAATCTTGTTTTTTGCCTCAATATTCTGATGCCCAATATGTGCCTTGGTATAAATCTATTTTAAACCACTGTATTATGACTCAGTAATGACTTCCTTCAACCTAGAAAATATTGAATGTATTTTGCTGAAACTTTACTTAATAACCTGTGACTCATTTCCTTGTGTTTACTCTGTTCTCTCACTACATTGTAAGTCTTATTAAGACTTGAACTGCTTTTGAAACTTTGAAGTCTTTTTTTTTAACCCCTTTTGAATTTTTGTTCACATTCTGGGAAATAGCTCATTTTATTTTTGAAACATTCTATTAAAGTTTCTACTTTGTGTTTAATATGATTATTTTTTAAAGAACTCTTTATAACTTCTGAATGCTGTATAAGAGTTACTCAAAATTAATTTATATTTATGGATATAATAATTACAAACTTTTTTTTGTCTTTATTTTGTAACTTATTTACATTATTACCTTGTTTTGGCTACTGAGAATCAGTATTTACTTTGAGAATGAGCATTTGGAGAATCTGAGGATAAACTTTTTGAATTAAAAATACATTTATTATGTGAATATAATATTGTAACCATCCCTAATTGATTTGGCCATGAATTCATAAAAATTCAATTAAATAAAATAAATCTGTGCTAAAATTCTAACTATGCTATTTAATACCTTTGTGAATTTTGCCAAATTAATTTATATTTCTAGAAAAAGCTATATTTATTTATAAATTAAGAAAATCTTGATAATCTTAAAATAATCAGGAAAATTTAATGAAATAACACTGACAACTTATTATCAACTGCCTGAAATATAATAAAAGTCATTGTTGTTTTGTTCCTTATCACAGTGAAATTTTATACTAAAGGGAGAAAAACAATAATGAATTCTGGTAACTCTAAGTGACTTCATTCAAATTTTTTACTTCTTATATATTTACAATTTGTATCACATTGGCTTTATATAAGTATTAACTAAAGAGAAAAATCTAAATTTTCATAATAGTTTAAAAATGAATAAAGCACTGCTTTGGTTATTAATAAAATTCAAGTTAACTGAAAAATATGTAATATATAAAAACATAAAAATACAAACATATATAAAAATACAAATATGTACATTTAACATATTATTCTATAACGATTATGAGGTAGCTATAGTAATTGTGAAATTATTTTCTAAAAGTTAAATTTCTGAATATGTGGAATATAAATTTAAAGGTCTGTATTCCAAGGGCTGTTGTTATCTTGCCTATCATAAATTTTAGGTTGTGATACATGGTATTACCACAAGTAGATGTGATACTGCCTATACCTTATGCTGCATATTATAAAAATCTAAATTATTTTTCAATATGAGAAACAAAAAATGGCATGGAATGGGTGAGAACACTTTAATTTTTTACTTATTTATTTATTTTTTTGAGATACAGCTTCGCTCTGTTGCCCAGGCTGGAGTGCAGTGGCACAATCTCAGCTCACTGTAACCTCTGCCTCCCTGGTTCCAGCAATTCTCCTGCCTCAGCCTCCCAAGGAGCTGGGATTACAGGCACGGGCCACCATGCCTGGTTAATTTTTTTTGTATTTAGTAGAGTCAGTGTTTTGCCATGTCAGTCAGGCTTGTCTCAAACTTCTGACCTTAAGTGATCCACCCACCTCAGCCTCCCAAATAAAATGTACATCTTGTCCATTTGTAAAAATTTTTAGAATTACTGCTTTGTATTTTGTATATTAATAAAATAATATCACTCTTAAAGTTGCAAATATCTTCCATTTTTATCTTTAGTAGAATTTATTGTGGCACTTAAACACATACATATGCAAACATAATTTTTGAAATATAAAAATATACTTGTTTTGTACATAGTGGTAACTGGAATACATAGAAACTGACTGCTTGTCTTAAGAAATAGAAATCCTCCACTAATATATTTCTTTGTTCATATTTAACAATATACTTTCTGGATAGAAGTATATAGTATGTTAAATTTTGTGTTCATTCATCGTTATCTATAGAGTTTTTACATATATAAGTGAATGAATGCCATTGGTTAGTTTTACCCATTTTGTACTCTATACTCCTGGAATGATGCTGTATACACTCTGTAACTTGCTTTTTATTTCTATGGTACATCAACTTTGATATTTTTTTTTCGATAGGCCAGTGGGAACATAGAATGAAATGGCTCAGAAATAATTTCATTCTATGTTCCCACTGGCCTATTGAAAAAAAAATCCATTAATTATACAATTTTATATGCTATATTGTTATCTAGTAGGGTTTATCCTATTAAGTTAGTTTTTCTTCATAAGAGTCATTATAAATGATTCTCTAGTAAAATAAGTAGCAAAAATTACACATTTTTATAATATTGATAGAATCTTCAGAATATAGGAAATAATGTCTACATGGAATACAGTTTCCCTGTTTAAAGTTATGGGATATCTATACTAGCTAAGGTCTTATTTCAGAAATTAAAATAATATTTTATACATTTATTTTTATAAATTTCAGGTAAAAGTTTGTTGTTTCTGATGTTATTTTCATACTTCAGTAGAGAAATATTGCATGGTTTTATAATTTTTTATATCCAACAAGGTAAATAAATTCACTTATTAATTTCCACAAATTACTCTTATTTATTTTGTGTTATTTATATAGTCAATCATACTAACTTTAAGTTTTCTTCCTCTCTTCAAATCCTTAAAATTTTCTTTTCTAATATTTTTGGCTAAAACCTAGCAAAATTTAAAATAATGAGTATCAATATTAGATATTCTTCCATGGATTTCTTTGACATTAAATGTTGCAATATTTATATTTTAAGTGAGCTAGGCTCTGGTGCAATTATTTGGTCAAACACCAGTCTAGAGTTTGCTCTGAAAGTATTATTAGATGTAATTAACATATAAATTCACAGGAATTTAATATAGCTAATTTCCCTTCAAATTTGGGTGGGCCTCATACAATCATCTGAAGGGCTTCACACAGAAGACTGACGTCCCCTGAAGAAAGAATTCTGTTTCCTAACTGCAATATAGTAATTCTGCAACGTCAGTTCTTGCTGGAATTTCTAGGCTACTTTCTTGCCCTGCAATTGTCTAAATTGTTAGCCCTCACAATAACATGAGTTGATGATGCCTTAAAATAAATATTTTTCTATCCCTAGAGATGCATACTATTCATTCTGTTTCTCTAGAGTTCACTAATATATATTGTATGTTTTGGAAAACTGAATATAGTGATCAAATACAGCAATTAACAATACATCCTTTTTTAGGTTATCAGTTATTCTTCAATCTAGATAATCAAATTTAGTGTTTTTATATCATATTTATTTTTCTTTAACACACGAAGTCTGTATGTCTTTGATATTCTAAATTATACATCTGGAGTTAATTTTAGTGTAAGGTGTAAGGAAGGGATCCAGTTTCAGCTTTCTGCACATGGATAGCCAGTTTTCCCTACACCATTTATTAAACAGGGAAACCTTTCCCTATTGCTTGTTTTTGTCAGGTTTCTCAAAGATCCAGATGGATTAAAGATTTAAACACAAGACCTAACACCATAAAAACCCTAGAAGAAAACCGAGGCAATACCATTCAGGACATAGGCATAGGCAAGGACTTCATGGCTAAAACACCAAAAGCAACAACGACAAAAGCCAAAATAGGCAAATGAGATCTAATTAAACTTAAGAATTTCTATATAGCAAAGGAACAATCATTAGAGTGAAGTGGCAACCAACAGAATGGGAAAACATTTTTGCAATCTACCCATCTGACAAAGGGCTAACATCCAACATCTACAAAGAACTAAAGCAGATTTACAAGAAAAAAAAACAACCAATCCCATTCAAAAGTGGGTGAAGGATATGAACAGACACTTTTCAAAAAAAGACATTTATGAGGCAAACAAACATGAAAAAATGCTCATCATCACTGGTCATTAGAGGAATGCAAATCAAAAACCACATTGAGATACTATCTCACACCAGTTAGAATGGCAATCATTAAAAAGTCTGGAAACAACAGATGCTGGAGAGGATGTGGAGAATTAGGAACTGTTTTACGCTGTTGGTGGGAGTATAAATTAGTTCAACCATTGTGGAAGACAGTGTGTGATTCCTCAAGGACCTAGAAATAGAAATTTCATTTGACCCAGCAATCCCATTATTGGGTATATACCCAAAGGATTATAAACTGTTCTATTATAAAGACACATGTACATGTTATGTTCATTGTGGTATTGTTTACAATAGCAAAGGCCTGGAACCAACCCAAATACTCATCAATGATAGACTGGACAAAGAAAATGTGGCACATATAAACCATGGAATACTATGCAGCCACAGAAAATGATGAGTTCCTGTCCTTTGTAGGGACATGGATGAATCTAGAAACCATCATTCTCAGCAAACTGACACAAGAACAGAAGACCAAGCCACTGGTGTGTGACCAATATTTATTTATTTATTTATGTTCTATCAACTTTTTCCATTTAAATATTATATCAGAAGCTGGTCATAAAATACAAAACATGTAAATGATATATATTTTTTAATTCTAATGAACTGCTCTAGAATACATTATCTAGCATATAGTTATATCAATATTCTCTTTTTGGATGAAAAAAGGGAATTATATAAAAACAGCTGTAATCTAATTACTGATTGATAGACTGAAGCAAACACACCACATAAAATGTTTACATGTATTTGTTTAGTCATAGATTTCTCTTTGGATCTGATATTAATTTCTAATTGTTTGGTAAATATTAATTATAGCTTTTCATTAATGCTTTAGAAGCTTTCTAGTTAAATTTAGGAGAAAAATTTATTCATTTATATTTGTCCCATTTTGTATTACTGAATGGATTACAGTAGAAAAATGAAATGGATGTTATTACATTAACGTATTTAACAAGAAGATGATTTATACAGGACATAAATTCAATCACATTTTACTAAATTTTTAGTAGAAACAAAACTTCTCAATTTAGAAGAAACAAAACTCTACATAGAAGCATATGAATTATAAATAGTTGTTACTGTTAAATACATCATATATAAAATGATATTATGATGTGCTAGAGACACTGGATCTTAATCTGAAAAAAAATCCCAATATAACATGCAAACTAAGAGGAAAAAAAGAATACATAACACTTTCTTTAAATTCTCTACCAGTACAATATACACACAATAGCTTATCAAATTTTCAATTTGATTGTGAGGATAATCTGAAAGAAAATTGTGTGTAATCCTAATTGGGTCACCACAAACTTTGTAAATGAATAGAGGGGCTTGAATATTTTTTTAATAGGATTTTTCTGGGAAATCCATAGAAAGTCAATGATTAAATGAAGGACTTTATCAACAAACTTGTTATAAGCAATTCTCAAAATAAAATAATTGCAGCACTTCAATAATATTTTAGTTAAAATTATTCAGGGGACAGTTAGTTCACATTGGTGAGGAAAATAGTCTATTACCCAGAGATAATACTTATACATAATCAAAAAATTAATATTAAGATATCAGGAAAACCTATACATTTTTATGCATTAAAATAAGTCTCAAAATATTATTACATCTAGATATTTTACAACCATTGAGTAACAATGTCTTAGTCCATTCAGGCTGCTATAAAAAGATATCATAGACTGGGTGGATTATAAACAATAGAAATTTATTGCTCACAGTACTGGAGGCTGGAAAATACAAGATTAAAGTGCTGGCAAATTTAGTGTGTGTTGCAGGCTTGCTTGCTGGTTCATAGGTGCCATCTTCTCCCTGAGTACTCTCATGGTGGAAGGACAAGAGAGCTCCCTTGATCCTTTTTAATAAGGGCACTTATCCCATTTAAAACCTTATTATCTCCCAAAGACTCCATTTTCTAAGACTATGTTGTGAGGTGGGGGTTGTGTTTCAACAAATGAATTTAGAGGAACACAAACCATCATTCTAAAGCAGGCAACACATTTGTAATTGTAGATATTGCAAGGGATACAATATTGTGGTGGTATTTTTTACTTATTGATTATTAACTCTCAAACTTTATGCATTAACATTAACAAATAATTGATAGACAAGTAAATTTGCATTGTCATACAAAGTTAGAGCTCCTCAGTGTAGATACAAGCATAAACATTACCCCCAAGTTGAATCAAGCTTTTCCTCAGAAACATATTAAGTTCCAATGGAAGAAAAATAAATTCACCAAGGTACAATTCTAACATTGATGTAGTAGATCGAATGATATTTTTCAAAGGAGAAAACGTAATCTGATGTCATCCTTCATGTAACATATTTACACATTACTAACTATATGAAGCACCTATTTCATTAGCTATGTGCAATGTTACGTAGTCCACAAACCATAGAGAAAAAAAACATAAAAAGTGGATTAAATATTTATGACTATGTTAAAATTTTAAAATTTTTAAACAAAGTATTATGATACAGATGTGAAATTTGAAATTCAGAAAACAAAGAATAAAAATATTTAAAGTGTACACAATGTATTCCTCATTGGAATTGAACTCGTCTTCTTCATAAGGTGTAGTCAAGTTAATCAATGAGACAGAGATTTGGTGATGTTTCTCAATAAAATGAATAATTTTAAACTGTTTAGTAATTTGTTTCATAAAGTTTTAGTTAATTTTTCTAAAATGAAAAATAAGGCCCTTATAAACCCCACATATTAAGTCTAGCAATTAGAAGGTGATCAATATAAGTTAAATGATCATTACAATTCCCACTTTATAAAAAATTCTGTGAATGGTTAGAGATATTATTTTCCCACCAGTTGTCTCTGTCTAATTATAATTATGTTAACATCTTAAGTAATGTTAGAAGAATGTTTAAAAAGGCAGAAAATCAGGAAGCATATAGATAAACTGAGTATCACTATCAGAACAGGAGAATACACAATTTTTTTCAAGCTTCTATGCAGCATATACAAAGAGAGCTGACATATTGGGTCATACAACACACCTTAATAAATTGTAAATAAAATAAATCACACAAAGTATGTTGCTGTCAGACCACAATGAAATTGAATTGGTAATCGATAACAGAAAGAAATCTGGAAAATCTTGAAATATTTAAGATTAAACACATCTTTCTAAATTACCCATGGATCCAAAAGGAAGCCTTAAAATAAATTTTTAAATATTTTACATTGTATAAAAACAAAAATAGAACATATTAATATGAGTGGCATACAGCAAAAGCAGCACTTAGAGATAAATTTACAGTACTGAATGCATACATGAGAAAAGAAGAAAGATCTAAAATCAATCTAAACTTCAACTTTAGTGTATAAAAACAAGAAAATAAAAAAGATGGAATCTAAAATAAGTGAAAAAAATTAAAAGGGCTAAAAAATAAAGAAAATTTAATAAAGAAAATTAGTAGAAAAAAATCAATAAAATGTAATCTGGCTCTTTATAAAGATCTAAAATGTTGATGAATCTACAGCCTGAGTAACCTGGAAAAAATGAGATGTAACACAAATGACTAATTTCAGAAAAGAAATCACCATTTCTAGTAATCCTATGAGCATTATAAACAACTCTGTGCCCATAAATTTGATAACGTACATAAGTTGGAAAAACTCACTGAAGAGTCACAATCTACCAAAACTCATAAAAGAAGAAATAGACAACCTGAGTAGAACTCTGTGTATTAAGGAGATCGAAGCAACAATTAATAACTTTCCAAAGCAGAAAGCACAAAGCCCTGCTGGTTTCACCGATGAATTATTCTGTAAAAAAGAAATGATTATGGCCTTCTGAAATTTCTTTTAGATAGTAGAAACTGAGGGCACACTTTCTGATTCTTTAAAGTCAGTTTTATGCTAATATCAAAAGACTTTACAAGAAAGAAAAACTGCAAACTTGTATTTTTCATGACCAGAGAGGCAGATATACTCCACAAAATATTAGCACATTGACTCCAATAATATAAAATAAATCCCATCATGGTCTAGTGGGATTTACTTCAGCTATGTAAGAATATTTCACATCTCAAAATTAATGTAATCTATCACATCAACAAGCTAAATAAAAAATAGAATTATTTCAACAATACATATAAAAATATTTCACAAAATCCCACACTCATTCATTATTTAAATAAAACCTCTCAGCAAACTAGGTATATAGGAGAAATTTCTCAACTTCATAAATACATCTTCAAAAAAGCTACAGCTGACATCATACTTAACGAGTGAGAAACTAAACGGAGAGCATTAGGAAGAATAGCTAATAGATGATGGGTTTCATACCTAGGTGATAGGTTGATCTGTGCAGCAAACTACCATGACACACAACTATCTATGTAACAAATCTGCACATCCTGCAGTGTACCCCTAAACTTAAAATAAAAGTTGAGAAGGAAAAACGTAGTTTTGTGAGAGAGCCTCTAAAATAAATAATATTGGCATGTTTCCCTTTTGAAGAACTTTAAAAGTACATGTCACAAAACTTCATATGGAACCAAAAGAGAGCCTGCACAGCCAAGACAATCCTAAGCAAAAAGAACAAAGCCGGAGGCATCACACTACCTGATTTCAAACTATACTACAAAGCTACAATAATCAAAACAGCATGGTACTGGTACCAAAACAGAGATATAGACCAATGGAATAGAACAGAGGCCTTGGAGGCAACACCACGCATCTACAACCATAGTACACCATGGTGTATATGTAACACATTTCCTTAATTAATCTATCATTGATGGACATTTGTGTTGATTCAGAATACATCTTTGTATAAAAGATCTTCTACAGGAAGCTAGAACTCTGTATTTGGTATTGTGAACAGTGCATCAATGAACATACACGTGCATGTATCTTTATAATGAAATGATTTACAAAACTAGTTATTAATAATAAAATACACAGTGTAAAATATCATCATAAAATTAGCTCTCAATGCATAAAAATTATATTTTATCAATGTAAAGCTAGCTTTAAATACATAGAGATTATTATATTTTAAAATAAGAAACACAACGATTGAACCTAAAGAAATAATACACTATTCTGCTTTGAAAAACAAAACAAAACAAAACAACTCTCACTAAAATCCCACAAGAAGAGACTGGATAACCATTCATTCATTCATTTATTAAAGCTTTAGGGAGAACATATAGGATAGGTTATTATAATCTAGAGAGCAAAGACAGCCCACGCCCTGAAGAGTTCCTAGTCTGATCAGACCTATCCATGGGCATCCTAGCTGATAAGTGGCTCATAACAGAGCAAAAGTTATTCTGAGTTCAGAGAAGCAGACACTAACTTGGACTAGCTGAGTGATTATAGTTATACAGATTTTTGTGGAAGTGACAACTAAATTTTGAAATGTGAATTGGCCATTGTGAGTGAAAGAAGCAGGAGAAGGAAACTGGGTGCTTAGATCTTTCATTCACAATGAAAACACTTTCCGGTATTAACTCTATTCTGGAGACATAGCTAAGATTTACTGTCTTTTTTGCTTATTTGCTTCTGTAACAATGAATAACCCCATCACCAAAGACAAGTGTGTTTGTTCTTTGGTTTGTTTGTTTTGCTTTGCTTTGCTATATTCCTCCTACACAAGCAAATATCTAACATCTGAAGTAGAGCTAAGTTAAATACAGATGTTCAGGTATCTTTCTGGATTAAAGGTAAACATGGCAATTTAAGGTGCTAAGGCTATTTAGAGCATGTTTGACTAATTATATAGATTTTTGTATTTATGGTAACATATTTATTAACAGAGTTTAAAGATTAAAAGCTTTAGTTTCCTATATATCAGCAAAAAATAATTAGTACTGTTTTGTTTTAAAAATAATAAAAAATCACCAGAAACCCAAATTAAGGATCTTATTAACCATTTCCATAGAAATACAGCATTCAAGAGTAACAGCTTAACAGCACTCCCTGTATTATTCACTTACAGGAACCTCAGAATACATCTTTGTATGAAAGATCTTCTATAGGAAGCTATAATTCTGTCCTAACTGCTGTGAATGTATCACTTTAAAGACATCCCAGGTGCAACCTTTCTGCCTGGTCACTTTAAATCTCACAGATGGTTCTGTTAATGTGTAATTATGAAATTTCTACTTTGGTTCTCTTTTCCTGCTCTTTCACTAAAGATTAGGACACACTGATTTTATCAAATACATCAACCACTTTTATTCAATCATTTTATTTGTAATTCTTTTCCATCCATGGTTTGTTATGGTTGCTGTCCTTAAGAAGTCCACCTTGACAATGACTGCCATTGACCATATGTATAAAAATTATTAGCAACTATATACAAAACTTAATAATTTTATACAAATTAAGAGAAGTGAATTTTATTATGGGTAGTGTAATATTTCTTGGAGTAAGGAATGTATTGCAGGCATATTATTGACTTATTGAGGTCATTGGGGCACCAGAATAACCATTCAATAAGCCATTATTCTTGTGTTTTATGCAGGTATGGGGCTAAGATGAGCTTTAAGAATTGAAAAATATTTTATAATGCAGCATAAGGAAAATAGACTTAAGATATTTTAAGATATTTTAATACATCTTTCATATATCCCTTGCTGTTTAAATTCAGCAACATTTTATTGGGGAGGTGAATTACGGTTTATAAAGTAAAAAGACCAAATTAAATCTTCACTGGATTAAGATTCCTTATTCAGGAAATGACATTTCTGAAGATACGAGGCATAGCAGGGAGAAAAGTTTTGTTTGATGTAAACTTTCATTACTAGTCTCAAAATATCTAATATTGAAAATGCATTCAATAAATTACATTCTTTTACATGTTCTTTATTTATTGTTAAATATTCCAAATACAGTATGTATCTTAGACCAGAGAAGATCTCATAAATGTTTCATACATTAATCCTGAGTCTGCTTTTTCACATTACTATTTATTCCTCATCTTGGGGCTTATTTGAAGCCAGAAGGGCAGAGCAGCAGGGTCTCCCAGGCCTGTAGTTACTGCTTCTCATTCTGACAAATCAATATAAAATGTGAGCCTGAAACCTGATATCATCAACCATATTTTCTCATTTTCACAGCAGGAAATAAAGTTATTTCAAAATCCAGGGCACCAAATGCACAAGTGTTTATTGTAACATCATTTTTCCAGGCAAAATACTGAACTATTATTTTATCATAATACTATGGCTTATAATCGTTGATTCAACATTTTTGTGAGCATATGCTGCAAAGAATAAATCAGCATAAATATATCCTTTTATATACCTAGTTATTGGCAATACCTGTTATTTGAATGCAGGTCAGTCTGGTACAAATTGTAAAAGAAGTAAAAATGTGTTTTCAATAGTTTAATGGTTTTTTTTCTTATTCTTATTTACGTCTTTTCTGTCCCTTAGGATCCAGGGCTGTTATAGTCTCTGGCTGATCTGTAATTTACCAGGTCTGAACCAAGAAATTACTTGCATGAATTTTAATTTTTAGAATCTTATTTTTGGTCTAATTTCAATAATAATGAGATATTGGGCATTGAATGATTTCCTATTACCCATACTATCATACAAAGAAGGCAATCACATAGAATGCATGTCCCAATTTCTAAAACTCCGAGTATGATTATAAAATCTGAAAACTTAAATATTTTGAATATTTGATAGGTTAATGGTTATGGTATATATTTGAAGTCGAAGAGTCATGTCTTTAGATCTGTGTCTTTGACATTCTGAAAAGAAGCTGGGTGAATAACATCTTACTGCTCAAATATTTGACTAGATTTCAGTGTCTTTCCCAGAGACAGTGTACCGGTATGTTTCATATTGTGTGAAGGCTTTGGAATAACCTTGAGTCTAGTATGTTTGTCAATCCCCAGAAGTGAACTCCATGACTAGCCCTACACTGGGCCAGAATTGAGAATCATTGAAACTTTCAGACACAGTCAAGCTGAGGGAAAATTTTTGCTTTAAATTCTAAATATTTCTCCCCATCAATATTCCTCTACCTGACCTGGAAAAAATGAGTCTAGGTTTCAAAAGTTAAGACAAGACTTGCTTATTCTGTGAGAAGGGAATTACCATACTGTATAGAGATGTACGCATAATTTTAAACACTATCTCCTGCAGCACTGACTCTCCTTTTCTTTTTCCAAAACAGCAGCAAGGAATTTTAAGATAAAAAGGTTTCAAAAATTGGAATGAATGTTATGACTATTTTAATGCTATTAAAAGTATTTCAGTATCAATGTCTTTGAATTGTCAGTCACATATGTATTTGTATTTATAGTGTGATGGTATGTAAAATCTATACTTTTTCCAAACTATTCTGAAGAATTACTTTAGTTATTAATCACTTTATGTTTATATTTACTTGTATAGAATGCAGAAAACTTTTTTCTCTTTAATGTCATGGAAATAAGCAGTGTCAAATATACCTGAAGGAAATAAATCAACCTGTGACGTTAGGTACTTTATCAGGTAGTACAGCACCAGCTGTTTCAAGCATTATTTGTCAGTTCTACAGAGTGAATAAAGATGAAATGTAATGAAGAGGAAGGATGCTCAGCGAAGAGGAAGAAGAAACTTGAAGTAGTATAATAGGCACCAAATAAAGCACATGATTACTTCTTAGAAATTGAACTAAAGTTCATCATTCAAAGAGCTTTCAACAGTTTAACTCCATTGAGAAGGATGTTTCTGTTGTGTTTCAATTTTGAATATACGGGCATCATTCTTTAGGCAAGGCAGATTTTAGCTCAGTAGGCATTGGAGTTGATCCAGGTAGCTGGCATGAGGCCCCACATAAACACACGTTGAAGAGTACTACACTGCAACAGCAATGTTAAATTAAACTTGACATTCTTAACAAAAAGATTCATTATTTACATGCTTTCGGGAAATCTGATTTGTTCCCATAGTGCTCTTTCCCCCAGTGTTCTGAGCAGCTGCTGTAAAATAAAATCTGTTTCTGCCACCTAAATCTATTACTCATAATTAATACTTATGAAAATACAAATATTTACAAATCGCCATAATTTTGTAGTGAAATTAGTTATATCATTGGCAACATAATTTAAAATCACATTATTATCCAGCTATTAACCATTTGACAAAAATCCATTACCTTGTATTAGGCTATATTGTGTTTCTCTAGACCATACTTATTTTTATGTAATAATGACATCAATACCACTAACATTTGTACTTAAATCAACCTGCAGAACTTCTGCTTGCACTTCATTCTCTTTAAATTAATTCTGAATGATATTTGAAGTTTCCTAAGGAGTTAAAATGCTTGGATTCACATAGTATTGCTTTTCTATGCTCTGTGGTAAATTCAAATCTCTCATCTAGCACACCACAGTGATGCCAACTATAGATAACACCAACAAACAGCCAAGTATAAATGATTATTCAGTTCTGCTGATGTGTGCCTGAATCATTGAGACAAGGACTTTCTTCACAATGAGGTGTTTTCTCCCTCAACTAAATACTAGTGGTAAACACCTATACTAGTGCTCATTCTCTTTATAAATCCAACTTGTTCTCATAGTAATAAAAAATAAGATATGCCCTTTTTTTTACTATCAGTGAAATCCTTTATCATTTTATACTTACTCCTAAGAAGCACTATATATTACTGTATCTGTCTGTCTATTTTAAGGTAATATATCCATATATCCTATATAAATGTATAAATTCTATTTTATAATTTTATATAGACATAAATTTTATGCATTTATATGCCTATACAAATGCTAATTTTGCCTAACTTGTAACCAGAATCAATTTGAAAATTTATCTTATAGAAACAAAAAACATCATTCAAAATTGTATTATCTTTACGTAGGAAAATTAAATTTTTCATATATAAAGATAGATATAAAATAACCAAATGTATTGAACAAATATCCACATATCAGTAAACAGCCATGTTTGTTATTCAAGAAAAATTTCATCACATTGCTTTTTCATGAGCAAATAGATTTGAAAGAGAAAAGTCTAAAATATGATGTATGTTTTTCAATTGTACAAGTATTCACTGTTCATACTATTGAAACTGAAAAATGAAGACATTTAAAGACTATAAATAAGATACCAATCAAAAATCTCTCACAATATTATTTAATAGTAGACAATAACTGAAGAAAGCTGCTTCTATTTTAAGAAGTCCAGAGCAATATGTGAAAGAAATGTCTTCACTAATATAATTTATGTATAGCAGAAAGTGGTACTACCATGGTTGATATACTAAGTTCATTACACTTTCATACCATCAGACTTACTTAATATAGGCATGGTACATTTTTTTTAATAGTATCACAATGATTCAAATAAAATAAATCAATTTATAAATTAAGTAGAGTATTGGAAATAAGAAACGAGTATAGTTGGAAGCCTAATTATACATCCCTGAACTGTTTTTCTCCACAAATCCTTATTTAGATGCCAAACTCTGATGAATTTTATAAGCTTCTTCAATATTCAACTGCATATACCAACATGCTACAAAAACGAAACAATATTTAAAAAGTAAAATTATAACAAAGAACATAAAATATGTTGGAAAAAATAAAAACAAATGCATAAATATTCAATTATGAAAACAGAGAGAATTTTGCTATAGAGATACTATTAGAATGTGCTATATAAAGTTTATAATAATTATACTTAAAATTTTTGGCAAAGAATGGTAGAAATGAAAGTGCTTGCAAATGTGTACATTAAATCTATCCAAAAATACAAATAATGGTAATAATAACAATAACATCAGCAAAATGAACTGAGGTCAAAATAATAAATGAGTATGAATGTGTTGGAGCAAAATTTTAAGTAATATATAAAATCGCAGTAAATGCATACATCTAGAATTACAAAGATTATGCAAATAAGGAAATGAATGGAAAATTTTCTTGTAGCTCTCCAAGAATTTTTGAGATTAAAATTAACAAAATGGAACAAAAAGTTGAGGATTAGAAAAATATAAATTACATACTTGTATGTTTATATTTATGAGTATACTAAGTCTATCTTGTGATGCAATAAACATTATAATATATACACACATTCATAAAATAAATCATAAATAATTTCAAACACTTAAAATAACAATCAAAAATAGACTACCTATAAATTTATAAGTGATAAAATATAAGGAGAAAACAGGATAATATTTCTAGAGACTATAAAAGATTATTAGAAAGGCATAATTACAAGATAAAATCTGAATCTATTTTAAAAACAACTAGGAGAAAATAATGCAATAATACAGTCTTTTAGAAAGCAACATAAATTAGAATTAAATATCTATTAAATGAAGTGATTGGGAAAAAATGTTTGATTAGATTAGTAACATATAGCAGAAAATAATTATAAATGAAACATTATGTCAGAAGCAATGTCAAAATTTCAAAAATTACATCGGTGATTACGGTGAAAAAAAGTCTTAAAGATGAAAAATTTTTAAAAAGTAAAAATCAAAAGGCAAACAGAAGCAAAATATTTTTTGATAAAAAATATACACAAGAAAAGCAAAAGAAATGCAAAATATGGAAAAAGGATTACACAGAAATAAGCCGAATCAATGAAAGAGAACCAATAACAAAACTTATTTTTAACAAAACTCTATTTTAATTAGGTATGTGACATAGATCTTCATATTTTCTATATACCTTCACAATATAACCTAAAACGGCAAAACCTAATGAATATTATGGTAAAACTTTTTGGAATTTTTAGAATCCAGACAAAATATGAAAATATTTAGAAGAGTATCAGTATCAGCAGACTTTTGTATCATAATTATTTATACCCCCCAACAAAATTAACTTAGTAACTATTTCAAGGGTATAAAATATGACAAATATCTATCTGGAAAACTCCAAAGAAATAGCTATGAAATTATTAAAATTACCAGGAAATTTGGTAAAAGAACAGATTATAGATTTAACACAAGCAAAAAAAAAAAAATCCATCTGGCATACAAATACAAAAAATGTGTATATGTGATAAGAAATAATATGTACTAGAAGACAAAATACAATATTTTATAGCAAATAAAGAAATTATATGCTTAGTCATAAACCTGACTGAAATTCTCTAAAATATATATATAGGAAAATCGACAAAATACTATTAAAATATACTGGATTGGACCTGAATAAATGAAGACACACCTTACTGTTTCAGCTCTCAACAACTTAGGTATGTCAGTTCTCCTAGGTACATTCATATATTGAGTGTCAAAATCAGAGGCAATAAATATTTTCATAAAGCTGTAGTAGCTATTTATAAAATTCATTTCCAAAACAAGTGAAAAAAGAAAGATGTACTTGTTATTACTGGTATTAGAGTAATTAGTCTCATTTTTTAAATGAAATTATTCTTTCAAATTATACATTTCAAATAGAACATATGTACTATTTAAGTTTTAAAGTGTAAGAGAAAATATCAAAAAAACTATAATATCAAAACAGAAGGAAAAAATATAATTATTATCAAAACAGAAAAATATAAATAAAATACTTAAAAATATAAAAATATTTAAAAATAAATAAATATAGGATAAATTGTTTCCATTTTAAAAATTGTATGATGGCATAAGTTCAAATTTCAGAGGTATACTTTAGTCACCTTTGGTTAATGCAAGATAACTGAGTTTTTGTTAACTTCTTAGTAAAATTTTTTTTAAAAAATCAGTATTTTTCTACTTTTCTCAAGTGATCTCTACTCCAGAGTAACCAAAGTGTTAACAGAATTAAACTTTTTAAAACATTTTCTTTATTAAAGTGGTTTAAATACAGTCATGCTTCCCTTAATGACAGGATTCCTAACTGAAAACACCTTGTTAAGCATTTTTGTCATTGTTTGAATATCATAGTGTTCTTACAAAAGCTAGATGATATAGCTTATTACACTTCTAGGCTATATGATGTAAGCTATTGTTCCTAGGCTACAAACCTGTACAACATGTTACTGTACTGAATACTGTAAGCAATTGTAACACAATAAGTATGTATCTAAACATAAATAAGGTACAGCAAGCTAAGGTATGAAAGATAGAACATGGTAGACCTGTCTAGAGCATCTACCATGAATGGAGCTTGCAGGATAGAAAGTTGCCCTGGGTGAATCATTAAGTAGTGAGTGAATGTGAAAGACTTCTATTTTTATTTTTTTTAAGATGGGGGGGGTGTCTATGTTCCCCTGGGTGGTCTCAAACTCCTGGCCTCAAGTCTCCCAAATAGGTAATAGGCGCAAGTCATCATGCTTGGCTCCCTTTATTTTTTTAACTTTTTTGTTCATTTGTAATAGTGTTACAGGAAAGGACTCCTGATCCCTACCCCAAAAGAGGGTTCTTGGAATACAAGAAGGAATTCAAGGCAAGTCCACAGTGCAAAATGAAAGCAAGTTTATTAAGACAGTAAAGGAATAAAGGAAGGCTACACCATAGATCAAGGGCTGCTAGTTGCCCATTTTTATGGTTATTTCTTGATGATATACTAAACAAGCAGTGAATTATTCATGCCTCCCATTTTTAGACCGTGTAGGGTAACTTCCTGAAGTTGCCATGACATTTGTAAACTGTCATGGTACTGGGGGGAGAGTAGCAGTGAGGACAACTCTCATCACTATTCTGGTTTTGGTGGATTTGGGCCAGCTCCTTTACTGCAACCTGTTTTATCAGCAAGGTCATTATGACCTGTATTTTGTGCTGACTTCCTGTCTCATCCTGTGACTTAGAATGCCTTAACCATTTGTGAATGCAACCCAGTAGTTTCAGCCTCCTTTTACCGAGCTCCTCTTTTAAGATGCAGTTGCTCTGGTTCACATGCCTCTGAAAAAAATACCCAACTTAACCATGAACAGTATATATCCATAAAAAATATTTTCTTTATATATTCTATAAGTTTTTCTCTATTTTTAATTTTTAAATTTTTATTTTCTACTTTTTAAACACTTTTGTTAAAAATTAAGTCACAAATACACTCATTGTTTACCTAGGCCTACACAGGATTAGAATCTTTGATATCATTGTCTTCTGCACCCACATCCTATCCCACTGGAAGGTTTTCAGGAGCAGTAACACACACATAGAGCTATCATCTCTTGTGATAACAGCGTCTTATTCCAGGCTACCTTCTGAAGAACCTGCCTGAGTCTGTTTTCCAATTCAATTTCTTTTTTTAAGAAGGAGTATACTCTAAAGTAACAATTAAAAGTATAGTATAGTAAATGCATGCACTGGTAACATAGTTATTATCATTATCAAGTATTATGTACTATACATAATTGTATGTGCTATGCCTTTATAAGACTGGCAATGTCTTAAGTTTATTTATACCAGCATCACAAGAGTTATGTGAGTAATAAGGTGAACTTTACTAATTAAGACTGCAAAAACATCCCTGGGTAAATGGAATTTTTCAGCTCCACTATAAGCTTATGTGACCACTGTTGCATATGTGGTTTGTCACTGACTAAAGTACTGTATATGATACATAACTCTAATTGGAAAAAAAAGGTTAACTTAGAATATTATCATTTTAAATACCTAATGAGTTCAGGAATTTAAAAATACTCTCTAGTAGCTAACATCGCTATAAAATTATAAGCAGCAAGGTATCATAATATTATACTCTCTTGATGCATACACATAAGATTTATGGAATTGTGTTGCCAGGATAGATTAAACTTGGATCCAGTGAACCTTCTAAATTCAACTTCAATTTATAATTAGTACATTAATATCTACGTTAGATACCATTTCTTTTAGCTATGGGTTTCCAGTGACACAAAGATCTACCTAGACAGCAGTGGGAGCTGCACATCCCCTATAGATCCTAAGATTTGACCAGGTTGCAAAATTTGTACAGAAGTTTGTCATCACTTTCCTTGAGAGATGGCTAGGTGTGTTCTAAATGTTGGAAGAAAGGTACATATGGATATTTGGAGGTTAAAGAAAAGCATATGACAGAGAATGTTGGCTAATTTCTTAGTGATGGGAGCCCTAATTTCCTAGTGGACAGATGATCACTCAATATTATGCAACATTATCAATATTATGCAGATTCTTTAGTATTTGCTATGACCATGTCACTAAATTCTGGGCAACAAAGGTATATGTAAAAGTACTGTGCAATTTATATGGTAATAGGGATCTTAACTAGAGAAGTTTCTTTCTTACATTTCCATTTGTTTTCTGGTATGATTATGTATCAATGGCTGCAATTTTAACATCCATTTGAACCATGACCTTGAATGCACATTTAGAGGATGGTTAAGTAGGATTTCTTGATTTTCTTATTTACCTTAAAATAATAAATACATCCAGCACAGACATCACATTGAAATCTTTCAAAGATAGTACTAAAATAAAAATATGAAGGATATATCATATATATATATAATGATTCAAACATCTTATTAGCACATATAACAAAAGATCTAATAATAATCAGCAATTCAAATAGAGCTTATTTTAGGAATTCATTAATTCAACATTAGGAAATCTACTTAGTTATATTAAGAAAAATAAGAGGAAAAATATGAATACATTAAAATATACAGCTTACTACAAATGCAAATATGATGCAGCATGCTTACAAAATATTTCTCCACCAAATAAAGTATTAAATAATATGTTGCTAACACATTTTCACTAAAATAATGCAATAAACAAGGATAACTTCTGCTCTGAGTAATATTTAATATTTTAGAAGTTTTGGAACATAAAATACTACAGAAAACATTATTAACTGGAAAATGAAAAGGCACAATTGCATTCCATTTAATTGATAATTTGAATGTGTAGCTCAATACAAGGTGATTTTTAATAATTTTTGTGATTAGTAATTTTACTACTAATTAATAACAGTTTAATAAAGTTTCCAAAACTCTGATAGCTTCTTTTTATCAGTTATACACAGAAAGTGAATATAAATATAGCATTTCTATATATTTGTGTGCTTTTATAAACACATATAATATAGATATATAATTTACA